>SNQJ01S0015299.1:152555-177332 GCA_010110895.2 Picea sitchensis | reverse complement strand
TGATCAATCCACAATGGGGATTGATCCAATGAATAATATATCAAATAATAATAAGAATACACTTTGCAGTTACATTATTTTAACAAATAAGAAGAGGAAGCTTATTTTCGACACACACACACACACATGAGAGAGAGAGAGAGAGAGAGAGAGAGAGGAAATAATAAAACATATATAGTTATAAAAATGATATCAAGTTCCTCTCATGTGCCTGCTCTCTAGCATTTCATTGTCATGTCTTGAATTTCCATAAATCACTGCCATTCTCACCTTTCGATTCTTTGTCTGTGTAAGTCCTTGTCATCCATCTTCAGATGGTCTTATCTTTTTGGTTTGCTAGGAAAAATGAGATCTTTATATTATTATTCACTAAAACAGTGGAAATTACATCATCCTTTTTCACCAAAACAGTGGAAATTACATCATGCAAAGGTTATGGTTTTTAATACCTACGAAACCAAAGTTATCCAGGGCATACTCATACTTCTTTTTGGAAAATATATCTTCTATTTACAGGAAAACAAAAGAATGGAAGGGTATATACAATGGAGCTTGTTACAACAAAAGCCAGCACCCACAAAATGTAAAGTCCCAAGCACCAAAGTGCTAGCTTTGTGCAACTCAGGAAGGCTGCCCACTGTCACCTCAGCAGCTCTTCCCCACACTTTAGGTTGGCTTTTCTCCAACACTAGGGGGGCTTCCCTAAAGATAGGATTATCAAGGCTATGGAGTGGGGGCTCAAGGTGAAAATGAAGAGTATGTCTCTATAAAACAAAAGGTTGTTGTAGTATGTGAAAATGGAAATGGAAATGGGGAAAGGGATATGGGAAAGAGAGGAAAGGAAGAAGAGCAAAACAAAGAAATGGAATGATATCAGACTAGTGCCTATCAACCTATCGGGCTAATGGAGTCATGAAATATTGCTTGCAATGATAGAACTAAGTTGTTACAATCAACTACTTTGGTTAGGCTATATGGTAGAAAGGGCTAGTTTGCCACATTCAACCATCTATTGGATGAAAGAATTAGTTGATACATTCATCACTTAGGTAGCGTACTTAAAGTAAAAGGAACTGATTTTGATGCATTTTACCCTGAAGTGTTTGCTGGAAATGTGTTATAGAAATAAATCTTGGAGGGCATGGGGTGCCACTCATCAATGCCACTCATCAATCCTAATGTGAAGGTGCTGTTTTATGGCTGAAATGTACTTCCAAATCCGCAACTTGAATTGATAGAAGATAGAAAACTATTGCAGAAATAAAACGACAAATAAACAAGGGGAGAACCTCCTCACTTTGCTTACACCTAACTGAATAATGAGTTCATTATTAAGCCTTCACAACTAGAATGATAACAAGAAGTCTCTACAAAACATTAATAACAATTGAAGAGCATAACATAACCAACCAAAATAGATCAATACGTCACTTTTTCATTAAGTCTTCAAGAATTTGATATACAAAGGAGCTCCACAGTAATCATCTCCAAGATCTACAATCTCCCATCACTTATCAACTTTTCCAAATCCACAATCACCAATTACCCAATTACAAAATGATTGGAGAGAAGCTCCTTGTTTATAAAGGTAGCTCAATCTCTCTCTCAATAAAATACAATATTTGCTAACTAACTCCATGACAAGTCAAAGAAATGATAAAATAACGGAGTAGTTAGACTTAACCCCCATCATGGTTGACCATATCAGATGGATCATGTGGCCTCTAGCCTCTAGCCTCTACAAAAGAGGTTGCCCCATCTAAAAATATGGAAAAATATACAATATATCTCCAAGAGAGAGGGTACATCACTAAAACTAGGCCCTTTGACAAAGATAAAAAGATAAAATGTCCACATCAAGTGCACCTTCCAAGATGCATGCATGCAAAATACAATAAAATATTCCTCGACATAGGAGAATGTGCTCAAGGTCCACCTAGAAAACATCTCCAAGTGTGCCCTCCAAGATGCATGCGATAATAAAACACTAAAATACTCCCCAAGGTAGAGCACTCCTCAACCACCTCCTCAAAATAGCAAGTGTGGTCGACAAGGTGCATGAACAACTATGCAACCACTCATGTGTGAATCCCAAGGTGGGACAATCCAACTAACTGTTAAAAATGTCAGCCCCACACTTAGTCAATAATAGGTTTCAGCCTCCTATAGATATTCACCAATATAGCAATATGACAACATGCAGACACTGGACTATGAGCTGAAGCACAAATAACTAAGCAATCTGAAATTTAAACCAGCAGCAGAATACTCATAAACAGTAAGAAAATTCACACATTTAGCACCATAATTCTGGGCAGTAACACATGAAGAAAAACTCAGGAAAAGAGGACAGATTTAAGGAGAAAATGTCCTTTCTTCAGCTCATATAAGTGATACACAACAGCAATAGCATCAGCAAGAAATACACAGATTTATCTCACTCGCCAGCAAGTTATTCCTCTAGAAGACAGTGCCAAACTGTATTCTGGGCAAAGAGCCTTGACTGTACGGCCTGTACAGCCCAGTACGGTCAGCAAACACCCACAACAGTCACCATTCTGCCTAGAAACACGTGCCAAGAGATGCTGTACGGTACAGAGCAGAATACACTTAGCAAAATGCATAGAAAATCGTGCCAATACTGCTGTTAGACAACAGCCTCGACGTCTGTGCCTCCTCTTTTCTGTACGGCCAGCTAACACTGATGTACGGCCTCTACTGTAGCTACTGTATGGACTGTATTTAAAGCTGCAAATGCTCCTTGGATTCCGTGCCAACCCCTCTCCTAGGAATGCATGCTAAACCCCTTTGCTGGTGCTCTTCCCTCCAAGCAAAGAACTCTCTTGGGAATTGTGCCTCTTCAACTTCCCTTTCACTCCCCTCAAAAAGTGCACCCCCTCTCTCCCTCACAGGTTGCCTTTATTCAATTTCTAAGTGTAACTGCCCTAACCCTTGGTCTTCCAATGAGATTGACGGTCAAGATTAGATCTTTCCCTCGTGGGATGAACAATCACGACTTAATCATTTGTTGAGGTCACTTAAATCACTAAAGTGACCCATAACATCATAAAGTCACTTTTATACTTCAAAATTAATAGACCCAACTTTATAAAATCACTTTATAAAGTTACTTTATAAAAACGCATTATAAAGTCACAAGGGAGAAAGTGTGCTCGGTCACTTCCGCATGTTGGGCGCTGCCAATGCAGAAGTACCTCCGAGCTACCAATTCTAACACTCCCTCTTAGTGAGAGAGGTACTTTTGGTATCACTACCAGAATCTGTCTCCAATTCATCAACTGCCATAGCTGCTCCCCTCGTACTAGAAGCCTCTGCTCCCTCTGAACAGGAAGCCACTACTCCCACTACATTGGAAGCCTCTGCTACTACCTTTGCTAATCCACGGATTGAAGACATGCTCCTAGGAGTCTACACACTCTCCTAAGCATCCATCTTGTCCACTCATGTCTGCTGAGTCCTCTGAGATTCTCGGAAGAGGACTGAGTCCTCGGTATCAATTCTCTCTCCCGTGCAACCTGCTTACTCTCTGACACATAATTTGAATCCAGAAATCCACTGGACCCTAACACAGGTCGTGCCAACAACCTGTACAACCTCTCATACTCGACACCAAGTATCACTACTGTGTCTGTAGTTGCTCCCACAAGATATAAAAACACATGTCCACCGAAGAAGACAACTCCAAATCCCCTCTCATCCAAAGCTGACACTGAGAATAAATTAACAGTCAACTCTAGAATATACAATACCTCGACAACCTCCAGAAAACCTCCTAACTCTAGTTGGAATCTAACACTTCCAACCCCCTTTACTGCAAGCTGTGGGCCAGCTCCACAATTCACATTGCAGTCTTGTTAACCCCTAGATTTTCACCCTTGAAAGTCTCGATTGTTAAGAGCCAACACGCAACACTTTGGTTGGCATATTGAGATTTCCCCAGGGTTTTAACACTTATGTTGAGTAGGAGGTTGGTTCACACATGAGGCAGGTACATGATCAGTATAGGGTTGCTTAGTTAAGAGATAATCTACTTGGTTTCCATGCATTTTTGAGAGAGAGATGTATATAATGTACATACAGGTGTTGCTACTTTTTAGGAGGCACGGTTTGAGTGGGTCTCCTAACAATTTGGGGTAGTTCAGAGCATATAGTATGAGTCCTTGTAGGATTCTAGGTCCGATGACACTTTTTCCGGGCGACATGCAGGAACTTGCTATTTTTGGCATGTTGTGACCCAAACCCCAAATTCAGATTCCAAGAGCACAGTATTGATCCTTGAGGCATCCAGAGGCCTTTGGACCTTTTTCCGGATGATGTCACCCAGATTACTATTTTTAGCAAGTTGAGCATCAAGGCTCGCATGACAGTTCTAATTGCATATTTGGATCCCTTGCAGAAAGATGAGATTAATGAGTATGAAGTCAAGGGTATTCAAACAACTTTTTATTTTTGGCAGTATTTATGTGGCGGTGTCATCCCAGTCATCCAGGGTGATGTGGACAGTTTTTCTAAAAATAGGACCAATAATCTATTTTTAAAGGTTCTATTTTTAGAGAAGCCTATTTTTAGAGGTTCTATTCTTAGCTGCCTCTATATTTAGCAGGTTTAGTGATCGTCCATGCAATGCCAAGTGGCATCCTCAGAGGTCGACATGTGGCAATGATGTGGCATCCACATAAGCTAGGGCACATATTCCAAAAAATTCGAGCATATGATAATTAATTAATGATGGAGAAGGGGCCGCATGAGTTTAGCCGTAATAGCCAACACCATGATTCAGTTCACTGTCAACATGTCTCACTCTCTTAGATTTGCATCTATTGTTAGCCCTCTCATTCACCTATATGCCCATTCTAAACTCATACTTTTCTTTTTCCTTTTTCACATGCTTTCCACATGCGCCTACTACCTATTCTTAGTAGTGTGTCTCTCATTCTTCTCTCTCTCTCTCTTTCTCTCTTGTCTAGTGGCGTGTCATTGAGTAAAGTAGTCATTGTATCGGTTGTGAGCTTGCCAACTATGGCACAACCAACCCTCTTGTAAAGTTGGATCAATAAAGAAGCTTGTGTTTATTGTTCGAACCTCTCTTCTTGATGGTATTGTGGTGAATTTGCAAATTTGATGTCATTTTTGAACTATTTACTGTGATGGTATCAATCCTTTGAGTAGTTTTCTTTTCTTTTTCCACCCTATTATCATTGTGCTAACTCTGCAGGTTCCCTCCAAGTGTGCTAGATCAACTTTTGCCACCGTTTTGGACTGTTTTACATGCTGTCCAAGGAAAAACAGCTCGCTGATTTTTGAGTTTTCAGACCTTAAATCAGCCACAAGGGCGCTTCATTGTGCTCAGGGACTTCCCCCAGAGGCTAGCAAGGCCTATCTAGAATGGAGAGGGGTTTAGCCCGTGACATCTCGGGCTATTTCTCCTATAATTAGCCAAGTTTTTACCGCTGTCATAATAGGTTTATCAACTCAGATTGGAGGGTAAAATTTGTGCTAACAAGTCTGAGTCTATTTTTGTAAGACTGAGGAACATAGACCTCGTCCTTGTCACGTGCCGAGAAGCTTCATTGTCCACGAACCACAACTCAATGTCCTCAAGCGCTCGGCACCCACTACGCAAGTGACCAGTCATGAGAGAGAACTCCCTCTCATATCTCTCAACAAACTTTGTAATCTCTGCAGATGATGACACCTCTGGTTCCAACTTCTTCTTCTTGTTCGGACACTAACTAGCGTAGTGGCCAGTCTTGTGACATGCAAAGCATCTCACCTTGCTCATGTCCTTCTTCTCTTTTCTCTTTCCCACAAGAGTAATGTTCTTGTCGTCAACATCATCCACTACCTTCTCCTGAGACCCCTCCCCAATCTCCTCCTGTGTAAAGTCATCCCACAATCTGCACCAGTCAGGGAGCTTCTCTCTCCCCACCATGCACTTTATGAAAACCTCCCACTCCTTGGTGAAGCCTTTGAGGGCTATACACACTAGCTCTGAGTCAGGAATAACTTCCAACAACTGCCAACTCGTCCTTCACCTGTGCAACTCTTGTGAGATAGTTGGCCACACTCTCTCCCTTGGCCATCCTAGCACTATGGAGCTTGTCCCAGAGAGCCATTTTCTGGTTCTCGTTCTTTGCCTCGTACAAACTCTTCAGTGCATCCCACATCTCTTTGACTGTCTTCTTCTCAGCCAAGCGTGGAATAAGTTGGTCTCTGACTCCGTCCAAGATGATTCTTTGAGTCTTTGCTTTCTTCACTTCATGAACATCTAGAGCTATGACGCAGGTACAGGCACGACGGTGTTTGCAAACGACCACAACTTGTTCTCCTTGAGAACACTTGTGATTCTAACCTTCCATTGCAGGTAGTTGGAGATCCCCTCCAACCTATCTTCAAACCTGGCGCTGAAAATCATTTTTGTCCACCTGACAAAGAACCTCTTCTCCCTTCTTCTTCCAAGTAAATGCCCCAACAAGTCACTACTTTCCAGGTGCCAAAGCTGCCCACTGAACTTCAGAGCCCTAGCTCTGATACCATGTTAAAAATATCAGTCCCACACTTGGTCAATAATAGGTTTCAGCCTCCTATAGATATTCACCAATATAGCAATATGACAGCATGCATATACTGGACTATGAACTGAAGCACAAATAACTATGCAATCTGAAATTTAAACCAGCAGCAAAATACTCATAAACAGTAGGCAAATTCACACATTTAGCACCATAATTCTGGGCTGTAACACATGAAGACAAACTCAGGAAAAGAGGACAGATTTAAGGAGAAAACGTCCTTTATTCAGCTCATATCAGCGATGCACAACAACAATAGCAGCAGCAAGAAATACACAGACTTATCTCACTCTCCAGCAAGTTATTTCTCTAGAAGACAATGTCAAACTGTATTCTGGGAAAAGAGCCTTGACTGTACGACCTGTACGGCCCAATATGGTCAGCAAACACCCACAACAGTCACCAATCTGCCTAGAAACTCGTGCCAAGAGTTGCTGTACGGTACAAAACAGATACACTCAGCAAAATGCGTAGAAAATTGTGCCAATACTGCTATTAGACAACAGCCTCGATTTCTGTGCCTCCTCTTTTCTGTATGACCAACTAACACTGCTGTATGGCCTCTACTGTAGTTGCTGTACAGACTGCATTTAATGCTGCAAATGCTCCTTGGATTGCGTGCCAATTCCTCTCCTAGGAATGTGTGCCAAACCCCTTTGTTGCTGCTCTTCTCTCCAAGAAAAGAACTCTCTTGGGAATTGTGCCTCTTCAACTTCCCTCTCACTCTCCTCAAAAAGTGCGCCCCTCTCTCCCTCGTGAGCTGCCTTTATTCAATTTCTGAGTGTAACTGCCCTAACCCTTGGTCTTCCAATGAGATTGATGGTCAAGATTAGATTTTTCCCTCATGAGATGAACGGTCACGACTTAATCATCCGTTGAGGTCACTTAAGTCACTAAAGTGACCCACAACATCATAACGTCACTTTTACACTTAAAAATTAAAAGACCCAACTTTATAAAATCACTTTATAAAGTTACTTTATAAAAAGGCATTATAAGGTCACTAGGGAGAAAGTGTGCTCAGTCACTTCTGCATACTGGGCGCCACCAATGCAAAAGTACCTCCGAGCTACCAATTCTAACACTAACTTCATGGATAAGTGTGCAAGAGTGCCAACTAGGTGGAGCGATCCACATGCAAGGCTAGTCAAACCTCCCAAAATAGCGTTTTCATGGGCTTTTTCTCTAATGTGCAGTCCCCTCCTCAATAAACAAATAAATATGCTCCAAGGTGGTTACAACTCCTCAATACTTATGCGAGAAGGAGTCAACAACAATATAATAATCAATTCTCAACTAACTCCGCATAGGTGCACCCTAAAGAAGTGTGCCAACCTCCTGACGTGTGAACAAGAAGAGGGCGCTCCTCAAAGAAGAGATATGGTCAACCTGTTAACTCCCAGATTTTTCTGTGCAATTGGAGGGTTAAGATCCAACTAACTTTTACAGACGCATCAGGTTTCATAGTGATCATAGTCCATTTTAGAGGCATATTCACTAGATTTGGAGGAAATTGCTTTTTTCAAGGAGCCAGATTTCCGAGGTCCGCATGCCAGAGTTGATCACATATTTTTGGTCCTTGTGAGCTCATGATGCCAATGCGCTTTTTCCTGGTGACATGCAAGCATTTTCATGACATTGATATTTTTAGTAGTTAGGGCTTCATGGCTTGCATGTCGATTTTGAGCATATATTTGGATTCCTTGCAGAAAAATGAGTTTGTTGAAACTTGAGATGGATTTCATTGACATGCGAGATTCTACTATCTTTAGAAGTGCCTATTTTTAGGCGTGTTATAGTTGGTAGAAGTCTCATAGTAGTTCCCTTCATTTTTTCGTCTTTCCTATTTTTTAGGACTCAGATTGCTATTTTGGCATGGCTATATTTAACATTACTATTTTCGGCAAGTATGGGCTCTAGAATTTTGGTTCCAGTGTGCAGTCATGAATTGGTTTTGAATTGAGCGAGTGGAGGTGGTCTTAGTGTGACATGTGGCAGCCATTGGGAGGGTTGTCACTTGAGGTAAACCCCCTAAGTCGAATTTATGTTCAACATCTCCATCTCCAAACCCTAATTCGACCTCTTTTATATATTTTGCAGGTTCCTCTTCTCATGACTTCAGTTCCAAATTTTCTAGTGGATGATCCTTTATCACTTTTGGAAAACCTAACCCTAAATTGAATTGCTTATCCTTGACCTATTCAACCTCTTTATTCATTTTGCATGGGAGATAACTTGTCTCTTATTTTATTATTGGCATGCCTGCTAAATTTAAATATTTTTATTGTAAGGCTTGCTTGCAATTCTAAAACTCTCTCTTGATCTCCTAAATATACAAATCTCAGCCTTATAACTTATGGTTGAGCATTACTCTTGGAGTTTTTCTTTGAGAATAGATCGATCCTCTTGTTTTCAAGCATGCAAACTATTGTTTAAAGAGGAATTTGTGGGGTTTTGAGTGGGTTTATGTGGCTACATTTACTAAACAATGTGCTGATTGGAATTGAATCAACACTTGATTCAACAGTCTGCATTAGAAGAAGCATTGGAGTGGTTTTTGTTAGCAGCCTGTGGTAAAAAAACAATTATAAATTGCTCTAGCAAGCTATTTTCAACCTGTATAACATAGTTACTCTCACAACAGTTGTTGTATTGGAGTTAAACAGTGAGATAACTGTTGATTTTTCTATATGAGAAGATATTATATTTGATATATTATTACAATAATGAGTGTTCCATATATAGAGAACATATGGTGACCATCTATGAAAGGATGCGTCCCTTGGATAATCAATAACTATTTATTATTATCATTTACTTATTATATATATTATTTAATAATCAATAATTATATTATTAATTATTAATCTAAGAGAATGTCTTCCCGATGTTGTCCAAACATCAACACTCCTTCTCAACGAGGGAGACATTCTACATCATGCCAAGCTTGTCTCTGAAGTATACAAACTTCGCCCTAGACTCATGCCACTTATTTGTTAGTCTTGGGAGATGTCTCTCTCCTACCTGAATCGAGGGGAAACTCCCCCTGCGGCTCTCCCCTTGAGCCAACTGACTCTCTTCGAGATCATGCTCATTCTGGGTCCGCATGTGATAGCACCTAGCATCTTGAGTCTTTATCATTCCTTGTCAAATCACCGTGATTAGGACAAAGACCACACCAGGGTCGTTCACCACAGGTACACCCCTGTGAGTGAATGTCAGCCCGATGCTAACTGACATGTGGAAAGCACCTCAATTACCTCGAGTCCATATTATTCCTTGTCATGATCAAGGAAGGACTATGCTTGGGCCCATTTACCACAAGTACACCTTTGTGATAAATGTATCCTATCTCCGTTGGTTTGCAACCCAATCTAGGAGAAATTCTGCTCGATGCTGAAACATCAACACCCCTTCTTAGCTAGGGAGGTATCTTTCCATAGTAGTACACAACTACTGTCCAGTGGTACACAACCATTGCTAGTAGCACACAACTACTGTCTAGTGACACACAGTCACTGCCAATGGTACACAACCACTGTAGTAGTACACAACCACTGTAGTAGTACACAACTACTGTACAAAGACACAGTCTCCGCTAGTGGTACACAATCACTGTAGTAGCAAAAGGTTTATCACACATGGCACTCCCATGTGGACTTCTAAAGGCTACTCCCTCTAGAAACACTAGGGTCAACTCCCCATAGTGTGTGACGTCAAGGTCAACTCCCTTGACATGTCCTCATGTGCTCTCCACAAGGGATGTTGGGCTATAAGCCCAAACCCACTTATCCCTTCTCAGATAAGTGTCCTCACAGATCAACTCAACTCAGACACAGAGGAGTACAATCTGGAGAATGTCTGTCACACATGGCACTCCCATGTGGACTTCTAGAGGCTACTCCCTCTAGAAACACTAGGGTCAACTCTCCATAGTGTGTGATGTCAAGGTCAACTCCCTTGACATGTCCTCATGTGCTCTCGACAAGGGACGTGCCCTCATGTGCTCTCCACAAGGGACGTGTCCTCATGTGCTCTCCACAAGGGACGTTGGGCTATAAGCCCAAACCCACTTATCCCTTCTCGGATAAGTGTCTTCACAGATCAACTCAGCTCAGTCACAGAGGAGTACGATCTGGATAATGTCTCAGGAAGCTGGAAACATCAACATTCCCTCTCAGCGAAGGAGGTATTCTCTACCACGCCAATTCTATCAAGGAAGTACTTGAACTTCGTCCTGGTAAGGGGTTTGGTAAGAACATCAACAACCTGCTCATCTGTAGGAAGGTACTGCACCAATATTGCCTTCCTCTACACGATGTCTCGGATGAAATCTTGCGAGAAGCCTCTGAAGCCTCACTGCTTCCATGACTCACATCATTGGTTGCAATATATCTTTCCTTTGCAGTACTGAGTGCTATAGAAGTATGTTTCCACGAATCCTGATTGATCTCGAGCTGAAGCAACACCCTCTAGTGCCCTTTCTGTCAACTACTCTCTCTGCCTGGTCAGAACAATATATCTCTGCAGCCTCTCTTCATCTCCTGAGACATATCCAACTGTACGACACTGGTACACTCTCTGTTGCAACTTAGTCTGCTCAAATCATGAGTTGGGTCAGGGTGCTTACTGCAAAGCAATATCTGGCTTTTTGCTTGAGAGTAGGTCCTCCACTCTCTCTGCAGCTACTCCCTCTGGGATTCTGCAACTGTTCCCTCTGGGACTCTGTAACTGCTAAACACTGAGACTATGAGTAGCTTCTCTACTCTGTCAGCAATTGCCCTCCTCTAGGGTTGCTCCTTGTGGAACTGACTCCACTCTCTTTTTGCAATTGCTTCCTCTGCAGCCTCATGTCAATACTGGAAGTATATCTCAGACCATGTCCAATTGTGCCTCACAGGTATCTCAACACATGCTTCGCAACAATCCAGTGTCTCTGTCTCGACTGACTCATGAACTGGCTAAGTGCACTCACTGCATAGCAAATATTTGGTCTGGTGTTAACCAGATACATCAATGATCTAATCAGCTGTCTGTACAGGGTCGGATCAATCTTGTCACAATCAGAAGAGGACACATTTAGTTTCTTTAGATTCGTTGCCATTGGTGTAGCCATGGGATTACAGTTCAACATCCCAAACTTCTTCAATATCTCAACTGTGTACTTCCTCTGACTCAGGAAGATCTCAATCTCATCAGTTCTTTGCCACACCTTTAGTCCCTAGAAGTAGTGCATCATACCAAGGTCCTTCATCTCAAACTCAGAGGCCAATGCACACTTGCATTCAACAATAAGACTCTCTGTACCAGTGAGGAATAAATCATCAACATAGAGGACCACAAATCAAGGACTCACCATTGTAGTATAGGTTGGGATCAACAACACTTTTGCTGAAGCCCAAACTCATCAGGTGTCCATCAATCCTCGCATACCAAGTTCGAGGTGCTTGCGTGAGTCCATACAGGGCCTTCTTCAACCTCCACACATGAGACTCTTTCTCATGTATCACGAAACCATTTGGTTGTTTGATGTATACTTCTTCCTCAATCTCTCCATTGAGAAAGGCTATCTTCACATCTATCTGATGTAGTCTCCAACCCATGGATTCTGCAAGGGCAATAATTGTCCGGATAGAAGTGTATAGAGCAATAGGAGCAAGTGTCTCCTCATAATCTATTCCCTCCACCCGAGAGAATCCTCTAGCTACAAATCTCGTTTTGTGCATCTTGATGCTTTCGTCAGCTGTGTGTTTGATCTTATAGATCCACTTGGAAGTCACTATAGACTTCCCCTCAGGTCTCAGAACAATATCCCACACATCATTATTCATGATGGACTGATACTCCTCCATCATGGCATCTCTCCATACTAGCTGACTAGATGCCTCCTCATAACAGGAAGGCTCAAAATCAATGAGGATTTTGCTCATAAATTGCGACATAGCCGCGAGGAATATCTATAGGGTCTCTTTCTCTCGAAAGGTACCACTGAGGGGCGCATGTCCCTTACTGCACCTCCTGCGAGGTTTGTGAGAACCCATGCATATCTCTGCAGCCCTCTTTACAATATCTCTTGGAACATAGAGGTGGAGCTACAGGATCAATTGGATTAATAGGTTCAACTGTCTCCCTTTGAACTACTCTGAGGGGTTAGTGGGAGAAGGCACCATCTCTTCTGGTCTCTCACTATCAATCTCCATGTGAGATCCTCCTATAGATCTCTTGAAGACTACCTCCTCCTCAAGGTAACATCTATGCTCACCTAAATATGTCTCTCACCAGGGATGTAGATCCGGTATGACTTCTAAGACTCACTGTACCCCTAAAATGTACCCTTTCTTCCTGAAGGGGTTTAGCTTGGTCGTTTTCTCCACTTGGGTTTTTATGTAGGTGTATACTAGACACAAATATCCTGATGTGTTCAACCTTAGGCTTCACTCATGAGCTGTGTCCATACTAGACATCTCATGGTTCCTTATTGGAACATGTGTCTAAGACATATCGAGGTTCCCTCATGGGGACCAATGGAACAAGACATATTGAGGTTTTCTCATGAAAGCAATGTCTTGGTTCCTTCATCGACCATTTACGAGGAGACTGTCCAATGTATATGAAGTCCATTCCCAGCGGTCCGCACAGAGACCCTTGTCAATATGAAGTCCACATTCTCCCCACTGGTCCACACAAGACCCTCCGGGGAGAATGTCTCATGATGCTGCCTCAAACATATCTAAGACACATCGAGGTTCACTCATTCTGGGAGAACCCTCTTTACTTTGTTGAAATTGGTTGCAATTTGATGTGTTGTAACCTCAAAACTATAGCACGGACACATCTTATGTTCATTCTTCCGATCCTATGTCTCTTTCAGCCATGAACTCACATGGCTTCTACGATCATTGCAGAACAAACTTGCATGCTTGAGAAGGCCAATTCACTGCTTACACAACTCAAGCAAGAATGCAGAGCTATAGGGCTAATGCCAAAAATCGTGGATGAGTTTGAATCGCAACGAGAAGATCTATCAATTCCGCCCATGCCATTGGACTCCACTACCGAGTTCAACCAAAATGCATTGTGAGAGATATGTTATGGGGAATAGCAAGTCCAGATATATCTCAAATCCTGATAAATTTGGCAGAGACAGAAGCGCTATGGAAGCCTCCATGTTCGCCGCCATCCATTCTCTTGGAAGTGTAAGCGTCAGAATTAGGGTTGCAATGTGTCCCCGACAGTTGCCTATATTTGAGGGAGCTCTACTCTTACGTGTCGACTCATTACCTCTCCTCCCACAGCCTTTCAAGCCATACGAAGCCAACCTCGCCTCATTCATTCCCCATACCCTCGAGTCGTTTGGGTGGAGTTTTGCAGGTTTTACTTAGCTCAACTGATTTTTCTCTCGTATTCTCTGTTCACTTTGCTTGGGAATTAGGGCATGCACAACGGGTTTCTGCTACTGGGGATCAGGTCGTTTTTATAATAACGCTGCTTTGCAAGAATTTTCGGAGCAAGGGCAGAATTCCGTGTCACAAAATGCCAGCTAGCTCCGTCATTTCCCGGGCCCTCCTGTGAGGGAGTCAAACCGAGTCCTGCTCTGATACCATGTTGATTTTTCTATATGAGAAGATATTGTATTCGATATATTATTACAATAATGAGTGTTCCATATATAGAGAACATATGGTGACCATCCATGAAAGGATGCGTCCCTTGGATAATCAATAACTATTTATTATTATCATTTACTTATTATATATATTATTTACTAATCAATAGTTATATTATTAATTATTATTCTAGGAGAATGTCTTCCCGATGTTGTCCAAACATCAACAATAACAGCCTCTTAAGTCTGTGTTTAGCGTGTTTCCTTCAACAGGTGGCAGATTGGTGACATCATGCACAGGACAGCATGCTGCCAGTGAATTTATGCAGAGTATTCACCCTACAATACAGCATAGGATTGATATTTAGGGCTGGCAATTCGACTTCCCTATTGAGTGGTTGTTATCCAGCAGTTCTTCTTTCCAGCATGTTCAACCATGAAAATTGATAACCAGCAAGACTGGCATTAACAGTGAGTGATGTAGTGGCTTATTTCCAGTATACATGGCAAGTGTGCCATCCAAAGTTTAGAGGTTGCTGCATGCTACAGATCAGCAGTAGTGTGGTTAAGGAGTTCCCAGATTAATCTATTCTAACAGTTTTTCATGCCACAGCAATCATAAAGTTAGAAAGAAGCGCTGGAGAGGTCAAGGGCGTATGCTTTGGTGTTTATTTGTGGCCAGTTTTGATGAGTAGAAACAGCAGTGCTTTCCCAGCTCAGCGTATCCATCTACATGATTCGCCCTAACAGCAGGGTATTCACTTATTTTGGTGTGATTGGACAGCAGGTTGAGTTCCTTATTCTCAGCATTCTTTGTTTGGCAAGTGACTGTCTGATGTCCACCATGCATGGAGTGGGGATCTTAGGTTTCTTTCTATGCACAGCTAGGGTTCACTTGTGCTCTGACATCTTGATTCTATAAGACACCTAGACACCATGCGTCCACCGTTGAGCAGTGGTCGGAACAAGCCACAGGGGAAGTGCCAAGGAAAGGGTGTGCATCCGTAATGATGCCTCAATCTGTGAATGATCCATAAGTGTTGTCAGCTGGCGTCTGTCATGTGTGATGAAAATCATAGGTGAAACCTCATGCAACATGAGGGGTAAGAACTGGCTCCAACTCGGGGACATGTGATCTGGGACAGAGTGCACGAGAACTCCAGATTCTGGATCTGTACCTGATACAACTCAACATAAAAAGAGATAAGATGCATATGGTAGGGCGAGAATCTAACCCTAACACAGCATATAATGAAATCCAAAACCAGTACATAAAGTGTATGAAATCTAATACATGATGTCAAAAAAGGCTCTAAGACAAGACATGAACCAAAATGTCAAAGGGAACATGAAATGAAACAACTACTCTAATCTATTACTCATACAAGCTTATTCTTTTTCCTTTTCTACTCAACTAGTTATGGCACTAATTGTGATTAGAATAAAAATGCTTTAGATTTTGCTCGTTAATGGGTAACTGCAATCTCTCTCCATCCAGGTAGTTGAGGTAGAAGGAATTCACTCTGGCTGCATCTTCAATCCTGTAAGGTCCAAGCCATAAGTTGTTGAACTTGTCGTGTTTCTCTGGCTTTTCTTTCTTCTGGTCCCAGATAGGAACAAGATGTCCTTTCTGCAAACTCCTTGGATGAGCTGTTTTGTCAAATGTTCCTTTAACTTTATCTTGACTCTGAACAAGGTGATCAAATGCCTTCCTTCTGTTTTCATCCAGCTCCACTATCTGATTCACCCTCACCTGAACTGCTTCCTGATCTGTCGTGAAATGGTGCAGCAACTGATACACTGGGATCTTCAAGTGAATGGGCGACGTGACATCCTGTATACCAATTCAAATGGGCTCTTTCCTGTGGTCTGCTTCTTTGTTATCCGATTTGCCCATAAAGCATACTTGATCATGCTAACCCAACTCCTCTTGTTGTCTCCCACAATTTTCTTGATAATAACCATGAAATTCTTATTGCTTGACTCTGCTAATCCATTTCACTGTGGGTAATAATTTGATGAGTGGGCTAGGACAATGCCATAGTTGAAAGAAGATGTTGATAACTCTGATGAACTGAAGGCTTTGGAATTGTCAGTTGTAATCTTAGCTTGGACACCGAACCTGGTAGTAATCTTATCCCTAGAAAGTCCATGACCACTTTGTTGGTATCGCCTCAACCCCCCTAGTGAAATAAATCGAGGTAGTATGAATTCACTAGAAACCATTACATGAATTCTCTTTAAACTTATCGATGAAATCCAAACCCCATTGCTGAGATGGTAATTCTACAACAATAGGCTGCAAAGGCAAAGCTACTAAATGCTGCCTCCCTGCAAACACCTGACAAGGTTGACATGCTCTAACAAATTTTTAGACATTTACAAATATTGTGGGCCAATAATATCCAACCCTCAAAATTTTGTGAGTCCTAGTCTTGGCTGCATAGTGCCCTCCGCATAAACACGCATGCAACTCTGTTGGCCAATAATATCCAACCCTTGAAATCTTGTGAGTCGTAGTCATGGCTGCATAATGCCCTCCGCATAAACTTGCATGCAACTCTGTTATCAATCTTTGAGATTCAACATCATCTACACATCTTAGGACCAAACCTTTTTGGTTTATCCAACCCAGATCTCCTTGAACTATAATATCATGATGCCTTCAATCTCAGAGCTCTCCTTTTGTGATCAACAAGATGATCCGGACATGTCAGATTCTTCAAATTGTAAATGATGTTTGAATACCACTCAGGTTGCTCCAATCCATCCACCGCCATAGATACCATCTCCCGAACTTCTCCTTCATCCATGTTTAAAGCTTTCTCATTACCTTCAGTAAGAATTTTTTCCTATCCTTGTTCCTTTTCCAATTTTGTTGGCCTAATCTCCATGTCATACTCCTGGATCCTAGACACCCATTTTCCTCTTACACCCAAACAATCCCGCTGGGCCAAAATATCCTTAATAACTGGGTGAGGGACAAATGCTATTATCTTGGAATAACCCACATAACTCCTGAAATACTTCAGAGATTGTACCAGAGCATATGCTTGTTTCTCCATGATGGTATACTTCAACTCTAAATCTTTGAGTGTCTTACTCATAAATGCCATGAGTTGTTCCAAGTTATGATCATTCTTCTGCAACGATACACCCACAATTGTATCTTCAGATGCAAATGAAAATATCTAAAAATCCTTAGATTAATTTGGGCTAACCAACATTGGTGCTGTCACAATTGCATCTTTTATCATCCTGAAGGCCTTTTTACTTTCATCATTCCATTTAAATTCTTGGTCCTTCAACAAATTGGAGATGGGCTTTGTAATTTATGCAAAGTTGGGAATAAGCCTCTTGTTGAAGTTAATCTTTCCAAAGAAAGATTGCACTACTTTCTTACATCCAGGCAATGGGATCTGTTGAATTGCTTAAATTCTGGATGGATCAACCTTAAATCCTTCCTTGGATACTATATGACCAAGGAGCTTTCCTTCATGAACCCAAGGATTGACTTCTTTGGGTTCAATGAATTCCCATACTCTCTGCATTGTTCAAATATTTGCCTAAGATGTTTCACATGATCACCTCTTTCCTTGGAAAATACTGTCAGGTCATCTTGATATATCTCAATGATTTTCTTGATCAAATCCTTGAAAACAAAATCCATTGCCCTTTGAAATGTTTACTCTGCATTCAGTAATCCAAATGGCATTCTCAAATACTCATATGTTCCCCATGGTGTAATGAATGCTGTCTTATGCTGATCTTCTTCCTTTACCAATATCCCATTATCTGATTATATCCTGAAAAACCTTCCAACATGGACAACATACCCGATCTTGTGACCCTCTGCAACATATACTCCATATTTGGAAGAGGGTAGTTATCTCTGAGAGATAATTGATTTAGATTCCTGAAATCAACATATAAGTTTATAACTTGATTTCACCATTTTTCTTCCTCACTACCACCAAGTTTGTCACCCAGGACGAATGTTTCGTAGGTGCAATGATTTTGGCCATCAACATCTTCTGAAGCTCTTTCTGAATAAGGGTAGCCGATTTAGGATTAATCCACCTCATCTTTTGCCTAAATGGTTTTGCATCTGTTTTCAAAGGGATGGTATGTTGAATGATATCACCCTTATATGCTTTCCGGTCATCATATGTCCAAGCGAAGACATTGTTGTACTGTCTGATCAGATCTGGTATCTATTTTCTCTCTTCTTTTGAAGTGTTCTTTCCAATTTTGATAAGATTTGGGATTGCCTTTAACCCAATATTGATTTCTACGCTATCCACTGGCTTACTCACTCCCTTCTTTTGCCTGTATATATCGTGCCCATCAAAAATTTTCTCCAAAGGAACAAGGCCTTTCAGAAATTTATTGTCCTTCAGCTCTACAGTTCCCTCAACTTCAGAATTCTCATCCCCTTCACTCCGCCAATCCACTTCATACTGCACAAACTCTTGCAAGTTATTCATGAATCTCAATATCTGTGAATCATCATTGAATACTTGCCAATGTTCAGAGTTATCTGGGACTACAGGTCTGAAGATAATCTCCATCTTACTTTCTCCTGAAATGAGGCTTTCACATGGCTGAAGAGTAGCAACAACTACAACAAAGGCATTAGCTTGTTCATTTTATTCTCTTGGGACATCCTTGATTGAAAATGCATCAAACTACTCTATACTGGCCCATACTGCATATTTGTATCGTTTCAACCTATTATTTTTGACTATGAACTTAGTTTTTACTTGCATAACCGCAAGATCTGAATTTCCAACCACTTCAGGAAACTTGATACCCATGTCTCGTGCTAACTCAAGGCCAAGTAACAAGCTTCATACTCTGCCACATTATTTGTGGTATCAAACTCCAATCTATATGCAAAACTTGTGGTATCACCCTGGGGAGAGGTGAAAACAATACCTGCACCTACCCCTGATCTAGATTGAGCTCCATCAAAATGCATCTTCCATTTCTTCTTAGTATTCACTCCAAGATCTTTTTTCTTAATTTGTGGGGCTAAGGTGTGAGCCAGAATAGCATAATTTCCAAGTTCAGCTTTCTTCGCAAAACCAATTCATTCATAGGCTCATTCGGGTCTTCTACATGGTACTTCCTGGGATGTTCTCTATATAAAGTCACAAAAGTACCTTCACATGTAGGAATGGTTGTGTAAGATAAGTCCATCTGTATACTTCCACCCAAGCTTGCAGCCCACTTTCTGGACAACAGCATGACCTAGGCATCTGGAACATCAATCACTACAACATCCATCAAAATAGATATATCCAGGTAGATCTCCAACTTCACATGCAAATCCTTGATTAGACTACACATCTAAGTCTCTCTTGAGTCCATAGCACATACATTCCTGTAAGGCTTAGTGTTCTCCAGGCCCACGGATTCATCACCTTGAGTGGCATGACATTGGGTGATGTGTCCGAATCTATCATGCAATTGTGCAACAACAAATCGTTGACCACCAAGTTGATAAAGACGGGATTATGACGGCCATTTCTCCTTCCTTGGTTCATTGCTTGCAATACTATAGGACAATTTTCATTAACTTCATTGGCTTCATCAAAACCAAGGATTTTCTTCAACCTTTCTTTCTACGTAGGAATCTTTGCCAGTTCAAGGAAAGGAACCAACACATTTGCTTTAGAGAAAATTTGGGTTAGATCAATATTTATATCACCATATGTACTCACAGAAGGGCCTTCTGATGAATGTTCCCTGTTGGCTCCAACTGTCTGTACAGGCTGTTTAATCATTGGAGCCCTTTGGGAAATTTTTCTCTGTTTCAGATCTCTGCCGGATTGCTTTATCCTTCTTTTTGTAAGTTTTCCACTCTCTCTCCCTTATCATCCTCATTTCTTCTTGAGTGGGCTTCTCACCATACATTCTTGTGATGATATCTGAATCAACACTTTTCCCTTTAATATGCCTCATCTGGTCCTTAGAGATAGTGTAAGCTCTTCCTGTTATAATACAAACCATATCACTTCTTTCTCGAACATAATTCATGCTATCAAAGTCAACTGGGGCCTCATTATTTGATTCCCTATTCTGTATGGTCTTTGGATAGGATTCTTCATCATGAAACTAGGCTCCACATGGTCTACACAAAGGCACATTGTCATGGTCAATAACATTATTATTATTTGGATTCAAAGGCTTTGGGAGTTTTTGATTTTGATTATGGTTCCGAGGATCTCTATTTCTATTCAATCCATCATTTCCCCTTGGTGGATAGCTATTATGTTGTTGAGCTTTTTCTAGTTGTACGAGCCTATTTTGCATGGGTGTGTTTTGTTGAGGAAAATTGGAGTCCATACGCCTGATAGCATTTGTTAATGCTGTTATGGATTAGGAGTGGGCTCGGCTGTATTAACCGCTCTAGATCTAGCTTCTGTTCTAGCAGTATTGGCTCCTTAGGAACTAGGTTGATTTTATCTTGCAGATGCAGTCATGTTCCTCTTAATCTTTACTGCTAACTCTTGGGCTGCTTTGAGATTATAGGGATCCTTCTCTCTTACTTGGAAACCGAGTTCTCCATCAAATGATTCAAGGTAATAAATGTGGATGGCTGCTTTAGGAGGTCTAATATTTGTATATAATTTTTGGACCATTTGATTAAACCTCTTATTGAATTCTTCAATGGTTTTGTTTTCATTTCTCTTAGTACTTACTACTACTTAGGGCAGCCAACAAATACCTGTTGTCTTTACATTCCCCTCATTTTTCCAGTGTTACATTTATCAGTGATATATCGCCAATATCGTGAGCCATTCCCCAAGTTGATAATATCAGCGATAATTTCATTTTTTAAAATTATCGCAATAATTTCAGTAATTCTTGTGATAATATGGAAATTATTGCCGTGCCTGTGTCAATATCGCCTTATAACCAGATTCTTGGTATTTTAACCCTCATTTTGAAAAAGTGAGTTAGGGGATTGACTCATTGAACTCTGAGGAAACTGTGACAATCTTCCATCAAGAAAACAAGGGGAAATTTGCTGTTTTCATTTCCATGATTCATCTCATGAGATATATTTATTTTTGTTTTGATGTGATTTTGTATCATCCTATCATGACTTATGATTCAGGACAGGTTATATTTCAATATCGATGTGTGATGTACCACTAGACATCTTATACATCATATATATTAGTTTTATTTTCATATTTATGTTGCAATGTGTTTGTTCGATGTTGTTGTTGCTTTAGATGTTTAAAAAATGATTTTTTGTATTTTTTAATGTTTCCTGATATTTTCTGATATTTTTTGATACTCCCTGATATTGTTGATAAGTTATATTCCGGACCCTCGGCGATAAATTCGCCGAGACTTGAAAAAAATGATTATTTTTGTATTTTTTAAAGTTTCCTGATAGTTTCTGATATTTTTCGATACTACCTGATATTGTTGATAAGTTATATTCTGGACCCTTGGTGATAAATTCGTTGAGATGATAAATGTAACATTGCATTTTTTAAACAAAGCATTTTTCAGTTGGTCCTTTGCCTTAATACTATTATCCGGTAAACTTGTGAACCAGTTTAATACTATTATCTGGTAAACTTGTGAACCAATCCATGGCATCTTCTTCCAACGATAGAACAAACAACTTCATCAGAACATCCAGATGCCTAAAACCTTGCCTCCTAATCATAAGCATAAACACATTCCAGCGATCCCTAGTCGATACAACATTATTCCCCTAGAATGTTGGTAATTTACCGATGGCTTTCTCTGGAATGTCATGTGGAGCTCCATTAATTTGAGATAAATGAAGAGGCTTATAATTTTCAATGTTCCACCAAGTTTCCAGGTCTGGGGAGCGCAGGAGTGGGCAAATCCCAACAATAACAATTCATCTCATGCAAATTCATCATTGTGCAATGTAAATACTAAATAGTAAACAATATAATACTAAATTCAAATTTTTAATTGATATAAACACAATTCCAATTCAGATTTAGAAATGAAATACATTGATTCATAAATGAAATACTGTATACATTGATATAGATTCATGATACATTGATTTAGATTCATCATTCATCATTCATAATTCTAAAATCTAATTAATACTGTTATCGCAGGATTTGTACTTGTGCAAATCCCACCACAAGATCCCCAAATCTAGCGTAACTATGGATTGAGGGTGATGAGTCATCGGATGACCCATTGCTCTCCATCACACGTGCCAAGGTCCTGTAATAAAGGCACAACGTCTTGGGTACAAGCCCATGACGTCCCTCAAAAGAACCATGTCAGGGCCATCCAAAACAAAACAAAGTATAAGACAAGGTTAGCTAAGGTTCATAAGAAATATTAGTCCTTAAAGCATGCAAAGTAAGCTGTAACTTAAGATATAAGCCATGTAAACAATTCACCTCAATATCCCCTTCAAGCATCATACCAACCTAGGACCCCATCCGAGTTGGCAAGTTTAAGTATGGGAGGGCCTTCATCCAACCCTATTAGGTGTGCCAACCTAGATAGGAAATAAAAGAACCCAGGTAGAGGGATAGGTCCCGAGGGAAGCAGGAAAGAAAGAAACCCTTAAAGTGTAAGTGTGATAGTGATATGGTTTTAGGGTTTACTTCATGGCTTATGGTGTCATTGAATCTATTTCTATGAGCACCTTTGTAGAGGGAGCGCTTGCTTGCTTGAGATACCCTTTCCTCGGTACTTTTTTCATTTCGAACCCCTTAATTTGCCTTTTGATACCCAATTATTATTTGCAAGTCCCCTTTATAAGGTTTCAAGCTTCATTCCTTCATTTTTTTACTGGGCCATTGTCCTTTATAATTTGGTGCATCCATTCGCATCCGGACATGTGTGATTACCATTAGAGGGGGTAGAGCTCAAGCTAGCCTGAGGTTTTTGTGGTGGCCTTTGTCAATTAGCAATGTCATGCATGTATATAGAAGCTACATCAACCTCTGGGCCTTCAGCCCCTTCTTCTCATGAAAGAATGGACCATGACCCATTACCGAAGTTTGGTACAATATGAGAGGATCCAGGATGGAAAGTGTTAAGTATGGTGGGGAATGGAACATTACCCTTGTGAGGGCCCCCTAGTAGTAGCCCTTTTCCTTGGGCGGTGACAACACGGGACTAGGGCACAAAAGCTGACCACCAGGGTGAAATAAGACAATTGACACAATTTCCCAAGCCAGTGATCCATTATCCAACTTCAACCAAAGATCCTTATCCACATGCCCAACAAATTAAGCACAACACTTTGCATGAAAGAAGGACTAACATACCTCATGGTGACGTTGGCTTACCATCTCCCATACATTGGGTTGCTTGGATGTGATGAGCCTTGGTTGACCTGTAGCTGTAAAGGTGAATGAGGGGGGATGCTGGGCTGCCAGTTGTGGACATGCTGATCATCATCATGGTCGGGATCATGTTCTCCATTGTCAACCATGAGACATGATCTCCTCTAGTTACCCCTAGGCATGGGGGGGTAACAAGTACTAAGCAAAATAGTAGATATCGAAGTTTGAAATAGTAAATTGAAATTAATCAAAGTAAAAAATAGCAGTGACTAGTCAAAGACTCGGTCTGAGGTCATTAGTATCTAGAGTCAAGACTCAAAAGTTAAAACTGAAAATTAACAATGGATAATGAATATTGAAAATAAAATGAGCGTCAAGGAATCAATCCCATTGACTGGTTCTCTACATCCATCTGTTGCATGAAGTTTGAACTTTGCATGTGAAATGTGAGATAGAGATAAGCTTTAGCCCTTTAGAAGGCTTTATGCCTTTAAAATTTTAATTTTTGATTTTTTTTTTTTAAATTTTGAAGGGTTATAGGAAACAAATTGGGTGGGGGGGAAGACATGTCGGGGGCTAAGGGGTGCTTGAGCATCCCCTTTTTTGAGTGGGGACACCTAGAAGCCCCCTTTTTGGGAAACATGCTCCCCACACTGGGGACATGTTTCCCCATGTTTCCCAAAAAGGGGGCATGTGGAAACATTTCCCAAGGTAGGCCCTTGCCCTCGGAGCGTGGGAAGCGTGGGGGTGCATCCCCCACCCTGGGGGACACGTCCTCGTGGAACATTGATAATTTTCATCAAACCAAGGGGCAACCATGTTGACTAAAATTGGAATATATGGATCCCTTTCAAACAAATACCCTAAGCCTTCAACAATGCTAAGGTCCTAATTGTTTGAGTTGTGTATTCTGTTTATTCTTCTTCTATAATATCTTTCAGGTTTCAGGATTAGGTGAACAAGGCCTTTGAGGATGTTCTTGTGGAATGTTGATGACTGCAACTTCATGAGACATTCTCCAAGTTGTTCTTCTTTGGACTGAGTTGAGACGATCTGTGAGAACGCCCATGTGATGGGTGTCATACTCCTCTGGACTAAGTTGAGATGACGTGTGTGGTCTCTCGTCGTGCTCCTCTGGACTGAGTTGAGATGACTTGAGATGGTCTCCTGTTGGATTCCTATGGACTTAGTTGAGTCGACTTGAGATGGCTCTCCAGATAGTACTCCTATGGACTTAGTTGAGTTGATCTGTTGAGAGTGA
>SNQJ01S0015299.1:135321-152450 GCA_010110895.2 Picea sitchensis | reverse complement strand
ATTGTCAAAGAGTAAGACTTTGGTAAAACCCTAATTTGTATTGTAAAGGGTACACGTCGGCCCCACCATGTAAAGATAATTAATATTGTGTAAAGATTAATTGTATTATTCAGTTGTAAAGGTCGGCCCTATTGTGCCAATAGACACATCCATTTGATGTGCTAGGTCATGTATAAATGAGTTAGATCCCCATTGTGGATCGCTCACTCACTCATTATCTCAACGCCTACTTGTAGGGCTGAAGTGCGCACTTCTCTTAGGCGCTATCTTTCTTGGTCATAGAGAACCCTCTTGTGTGTATTGGGGTTTGTGGTGTAAGGGTGATCTTCTCTTGACTCTATAGCAAAGGATTGTTGGGTTTTTCCCTTGGTTGAGAAGGCTTTTCCCAGGATAACTTCTTAAAAAAATGCCTAAGGTTGGACACTTCAGGATATTTGGGTGTCCAATATACATTCGTGTACCCAAGGAAAAGAGGACCAAGCTAGACCCTTCAGGAAGAAAGGGTACATTTGTGGGGTACAATGAATCTTCAAAGGCATACTGGATCTACATCCCTGGTCAGAGACAAATCGAAGTTAGCAAAGATGTCACCTTTGAGGAAGAGATAGCCTTTCAAAGATCCAGAGAATCTTAGATGGAGATTGACAACGAGAAGAAAGAAGATACAATACCTTCTCCCCCTTCTATAGTTCAGAGGGAGACAGTTACTGATCCAGTTGATCAAGTTGATCCCGTAGCTCCAGTTGATGTTCCCAGAGACATTGCAGTAGGCCAGAAGAGGCTTGCATGGGCTCGACATACTCTGCAAGAGGCAGAGGGACATGCAACTCCTCGTGGTACATTTCGAGAGAGCAAGAGACCACATAGATTTCGAGCTATGTTTCAACTATGAGCCACATCATTGATGCTAATCCTTCTTGTCATGGAGAAGCAACATGTCAACAGGTTTGGCAAGATGCCATGACTGAGGAATATCAGTCCATCATGAAGAATGATCTGTGGGATATTGTTCTGAGACCGAAAGGGAAGTTTGTAGTGACCTCCAAGTGGATCTATAAGATCAAACATGCAACTGATGGAAGTGTCGAGAAGTACAAAGCGAGATTTGTGGTTAGAGGATTCTCTCAGGTGGAGGGAATAGATTATGAGGAGACATTTGCTCCTGTTGCCCGATACACTTCCATCCGTACGATTATTTCCCTTGCCGCATTCATGGGTTGGAGATTACACCAGATGGATGTGAAGACAACCTTTCTCAATGGAGAGATTGAGGAAGAAGTTTACATCGAGCAACCAGATGGATTCGTGATACATGAGAAGGAGTCTCATGTGTGCAGGTTGAAGAAAGCCCTGTATGGACTAAAGCAGGCACCTCATGCATGGTATGAGAAGATTGATGGATACTTGATGAGTTTGGGCTTCAGCAAGAGTGTTGTTGATCCCAATCTATACTACAACATTGTTGGTGACGAGTGCTTGATTTTGGTCCTATATGTTGATGACTTATTCCTCACCGGTTCAGAAAGCCTTATTGTTGAATGCAAGCATGCATTGCCTTCTGAATTCGAGATGAAGGACCTTGGTATGATGCACTACTTCTTAGGACTAGAAGCGTGGTAGAGGATTGATGAGATTCTCTTGAGCCAGGGGAAATACATAGTTGAGATATTGAAGAAATTCAGGATGACAGACTGTAAGTCCATGCCTACACCGATGGTGATGAATTTGAAGAAAATGAATGAGGCTTCTTCTGATTCAGGCGAGATTGATCCACATCTTTACAGACAACTGATTGGATCATTGATGTATCTGGTTAACACTAGACTTGATATATGCTATGCAGTGAGTGTACTCAGTCAGTTTATGAGTCAGTCGAGACAGACAAACTGGATAGCAGTGAAGCATGTGTTGAGATATTTACGAGGCACAGTTGGTTATGGACTGATATATGCCTTCGGTGTAGACATGAGATTGCAGGGATATGCCGATGTAGATTGGGTAGGGAGTGCAGTGGATCGGAAGAGCACCTCCGGTTGTTTTACTTTGGGATTTGCCATGGTTTCCTGGTGCAACAGGAAACAAACTTTTGTGGCTTTGAGTACTGCAGAAGTAGAGTACATTACATTATGTGTGGCAGTCCGTGAAACAGTGTGGCTTTGCAAGCTCCTTGCAGACTTATTTGGACATGAGATGGATTCCACCGTTATCCATTGTGATAACTAGAGCTGTGTGAAGCTATTAGAGAATCCTGTGTTTCACAAAAAATCGTAACACATCGAGATCAAATGCCATTACATCAGAGATATGGTGAAGAGGAAAGCAATACACGTGCAATACCTTTCTACACACGAGCAGGTTGCAGATGTCTTCACCAAACCGCTTGGCAGGATGAAGTTCGAGTACTTCTGTGAGAGACTTGGCCTGGTGGAGAATGCCTCTCTAGCTGAGAGGGAGTGTTGATGATTGCAGCTTCATGAGACATTCTCCAGGTAGTTCTCCTCTGGACTGAGTTGAGACGATCTGTGAGAATGCCCATGTGATGGTGAGTCATACTCCTCTGGACTGAGTTGAGATGACATGTGTGGTCTCTTGTCGCGCTCCTCTGGACTGAGTTGAGATGACTTGAGATGATTTCTTGTTAGACACCTATGGACTTAGTTGAGTCGACTTGAGATGGCTCTCCAGATAGTACTCCTATGGACTTAGTTGAGTTGATCTGTTGAGAGTGACGTCCCTGTGGTTGAACAGAGGTGGATGTGTCCCTAGTGGCAGAGCACTAGAGGATGTGTGAGATCCCTTGCTATATTGTCAAAGAGTAAGACTTTGGTAAAACCCTAATTTGTATTGTAAAGGGTACAAGTCGGCCCCACCATGTAAAGATATTTAATATTGTGTAAAGATTAATTGTATTATTCAGTTGTACAGGTCGACCCTATTTTGCCAATAGACATCCATTTGATGTGCTAGGTCATGTATAAATAAGAGTTAGATCCCCATTGTGGATCACTCAATAAAGCACCCTCTTGTGTGCACTAGGGTTTGTGGTGTAAGGGTTATCATCTCTTGACTCTATAGCAAAGGATTGTTGGGTTTTTCCCTTGGTTGAGAAGGGTTTTCCCAGGATAACTTCTTGCGTCTTGTGCATGGTTATTCTTCTTGTGATCTTGGTTACTGCAGCTATTGTATATTGTATTGCTGCATTGTTTATGGTTCAAGTTCATGCTCAATTGAAAGAACCTTCATGTGCTTGAGCTAAAGCATTAAAAATTCAACATGGAATACCGCTTGGGCACAATATCACTCTGTGGAGTTGCTAGTTGTACTTATACAATGAAATTTTTATTCTATGCTCATCAAATGTGTGAATCTTCAAATTCAAGACTCAGGAAGATGGACTTTATCCTCGACAACAATGCCAAAATGTTACCACGTAGGTTCTCACTTGATGAAGAAGTCCTAATCATAAATGTGAAACCCCAAGGGCAATGTGGAAAGTCTACCCATTGTCACCATAGTGGCTCTTTTAGGTTGGTTCTTTTCCAACACAAAAGGGGAATCCCTAAGGCAATTTAAGTCCACACACATGGTATTAAATGAAGGTACTTGAGGACTCGGGGTAAATTTGGTTTTGATCCAATTGTAGCAAGTAATTTCCAGATTTACATAAGAGAAATTTAGGTCTAGTTTCTAGACATAGGGCAATCTGAAATAAAGTATTTTCTGCTGTTAATTTTCAGATTGTAAAACATAAATAAAAGGTTGGTTTTTTACAGATTTTTGGTGGTTGAAAAGGGAGGACAGGTGCCTTATTTCCAGATTGGGCAAATGGGGTCAAATGGGCTCTTAGAGGGCTGTTTTGAAAAGGTTTTAGGGACAAACCAAATTATAAATTGCATGCTACAACAGCCCTAAGTTGGTTGGAAATTACTAAATAATTTTTATAGGGAAGGAGCCTCTAAGAGATCACCTTCAAGATACGTTCAAGAGTGTTCTTTCACTAGGAMACTAACTAGTGCAACAGCTCAAATGATATTAGATGCAAGTAGATTCATTTCCATAATGAAATAACAAGGAAACCAGGGAGGAGATATCACACCTAGTTTACAACCAATGTAGCAAATATGCTCCTCCTTAGCTTATTGAACTATCTTTGACAAGTACAAACCAGCAACAATGATCCAACAATAGCATTCCAATAAAATCGACTCACATTAGCAAGATAGCACCATTCATTTCACAAAAGATTTCACAAGAGTCTAGAGAAAAATGATCCCCAAAATTACAAGCACTTGCAATAACCATTACAAATGGAGGAGCCTCTATTATATAGAGTTTAGGTTCAACAACGTTCACAATAAAATAATAATATCGAGAACCTTATCTAACCTATGAATGCATAAACTAACATTATCCACCAACTATCTTGGAGTGGACAAGTCAAACAACAATAAAATAATTGTGGTCATGCCACATGTACAAATATCAACCAAATGAACTCCAAGAGAAAGGGGATGCCTCCTCAAAATGGGTGGATGACTAGTTAAGCAACTTCAACGTACTCCTAGATCTCCTCAAGCCAAATTGCCCTTCAACTAATTCCTCAAAGCATGTGCCAACATCCTCCTCAAAATAGCATGAGTCCTCCAAGGTGGATGCCCCATCAACGATGCAAGGAAAAGTGTGCAAAGACCAAGTGAACATCACAAAAAAGTGGTACGTGTGGCTCCTCAAGGTAGATGTCCCACCAAAATAAGCATAAATAATCCATGATGTGGTCTCCAAGGTGTAACTACTCATCTAAATAGATACCAACAATTATATCCCATGTAAAGAGGGTCAAACCAGCCTTTAGATAGCTAGAAACACCTCAAAATGTGAAAGTAAATGGAGTGCTCCATGAGAATAGGTGGTCAGTATCATAATAAAGTGATGTATATACCAAGAACCCACCAATATGCTAGGGCTTCCACACTAGAAAGACTAAACCGCATCGAACCATGCCATGCCAAAATAAGCCCATGGAATGCATGCAATATACCACCATGTGCTAGGAAATCATCTCTTAAGCCAAAATCCACTAAGTAACCATCACAGCATGTCTAAACCATAGTCTTGTGATCCTTTCAATATATATGCTATATTTGATGGAGTTTCTATTCATGACTCGCTAGGATCGTTTCTGTTGCCTCTTTCTGAGGATTCTTCCATAGATGATTCTCATCCATTTATAGTGGATCTCTCTTTATTACAATTTGATGTAGCTCCTCTTATTGATGTATCTTCTACAAAGACTTCTTCTACATTGTTGCTAGACTTGTTGGATTTGGTGGTTTTTCCTACTGGGCCTTAATTGTTCTAGGATGCAATGATCTTATTATTGACCCGACCACATTTGGAGGCATTGTTTATGTTTCGGGAGTTGGTGGTTTTTCAAAGGATGTTTTGTTTTATTGTGATGCAAGGTTGGCCTCTTAGTTATTTGAGTTGGTTCTTAATGGCATTTACGGGCCTACGGTCACTTGTTCCCATGGGGGAGATAAGTACTTTTCTCACTTTCTTTGATGCAATCTCTATTCACAAGTACTTACGAATTGTTCCACTATTTTTACAGATGATTCTACAAATATTTCTGAACATATCTCAATGGATCTCTTTTTTCCACACTATGATGGTGATCCTTTTTGGACATATTATACAGGGCAACTTCATGATAAGAGACAACTTGTGCCACCCTTTGTACCTTTAGTTGATCAACGTGCTTTAGTGGATCCTTCTTCTATACCTTTGCTAGAGTCCAAGTTCACCATGTTGTGGAATTGTGTTGGTGTTGGAGATACGACATTCATAGTGTTAAATTTTCTTAAACCCCAATCACGACAATTAATTCCTAGTAAATCCTTGCTGAAATAAAAATGCAGATCTATTGAATAAAAACACGCTGAGATTCTAAACTAGAAATTGCAACGGAAGTAAATCAGGAAACCAAACACATGTCCGATGCTAAATACATCAACACTCCCTCTTAGTGAGGAAGATATTCTCCACCACTCCAAGTTTATCTCTGAAGAAGACAAACTTACCCTTCAATAAGGGTTTGGTGAGAATGTCTTCAACTTGGTCATCTATGGAGATGTGCTGGAGCTTGATTGCTCCCTTCTGAACTCTGTCTTAGATGAATTGATACCTGATCTCAATATGTTTGGACCTATCATGGAATACTGGATTCTCTGAGAGTTTTATGCAACTCTGATTATCATAGTATATCGTCGTAGGCTCCAACTCCTGATCAAATAAAACTGTAAGCAATTTACGAAACCAAATTGCTTCACAACTTGTCATACTTGCTGCCATATACTTTGCCTCTGCTGAACTAAGTGCCACTGATGTCTGCTTCCTGCTGAACCATGAAATCACTACTGATCCCAAGCCGAAGCAACACCCTGAGGTGCTTTTCCTATCCACTGCACTTCCTTCCCAATCTGAGTCTGTATATCCCTACAACTGTACTCCATCACTCTTGACATACCTGAGTCCATACTCCACTATACCACACAAGTACCTGAGCACATGCTTCACTACTATTCAGTCCACCTACCAGGTTCCACCATGAATTGGCTCAAGATGTTCACAAAAAAGAAAATATCCAGCCTGATGTTGACCAGATACATCAAGGAACCAATCAATTACCTATACAAAGTGGGATCCACTAACTCTGAATCTGAAGCACTCAACTTCTTTTGATTGGTGATCATAGGTATAGTCATAGGCTTGCAGTCCCCCATCTTGAATCTCCTTAGAATGTCCACTATATACTTCCCCTGTCTTAAGGAAGATCTTTCCTGGGTGTTGCCAAACCTCCAACCCCAAGAAGTAATGCATCAAGTCGATGTCCTTCATCTTGAACTCCGAAGCCAAATCCTGTTTGTACATAGCAATGAGCTTCTCTGCACTTGTGAGAAACAAGTCATCAACATATAGCACCAAGATGAGTGGATCATATACAACAAGTATAAAGTACAAGTTGGTATCCGCCTCACTCTTGGTAAATCCCATGCTCAACAAGTACCCATCAATCCTAGAGTACCACACTCTTGGTGCCTACTTGAGTTCGTAGAAGGATTTCCTAAGCCTACATACATGAGACTCCCTCACATGTACCTCAAAGCCCTGAGGTTGCTCTGTATACACCTCCTCCTCAATAACTCCATTGAGGAATGTTGTCTTCACATCCATCTGGTGAATCCTTTACCCCATGACTGAGGCGATAGATATCATAGCACGAATATAGACATATCTGGCGATTGGAGCAAAAGTCTCCTCGTAGTCCACTCCCTCTCTCTGGGAGAAATCTTTCACCACAACCTCGCTTTGTATTTCTCTATGTTTCCATTCGCAACATGCTTGATCTTAAAGATCCATCGAGATCCCACCACCGATTTTCCCTCTAGTCTTAGAACTATGTCCCACACATCATTCTTCATAATGGAGTGATGCTCCTCCATCATGGCATCCTGCCAAACCTACTGGTCTGCTGCCTCCTCAACACTGGTAGGCTCAAAATCAATGATGCTACTTATTAGAGCCATGTAAATGGAAAATCTTTTGGGCGGTCTACTCTCCCTGAATGTACTCCTAGGAGCCTCCACATGCTCCTGAGCATCCCTCAATGTCTACTCTACCCATCGAGGTCTCCTCTTGACATAACTGGAAGGAGCCTCCAACTCCTCATCCTGACCTGAAGTCTAACTTCTTGAACTTGAAGTAGCATATGAGTGTTGCTCATCCTTGAGAGCCTCCTGTTTCTTGTCTTCTATCACTGGAATAGGCTCATGAGACTTCCTATATGCCAAGCTCTCCTCAAACTTGACATCTCGGCTCACCAATATCTTCCTCTGCACTAGAATTCAGATCCTATAAGCCTTCAAGGTCTCACTATAGCCAATAAATAAGCCCTTCTCCCTCGAGGGCTCCAACTTTGTCCTCTTCTTTGGTAGTACATGGATATACACTGGACAATCGAAAAATGTAAAAATGATCAATCTCCAGCTTTACTCCAAAGAATGCCTCTTTTGAAGTCTTGTCCTCCAAGACCTTATGAGGACTCTTGTTGTGTACATACACTGCCATATTGCATGCTTCTTCCCAAAGGAACATGGGCAGATCTTGGTCATGAATCATCGCCTTGGTAGCTCCAACGATGGACCGATTCTTCCTTTCTACAACCCCGTTCTGCTGTGCGTTGTAAGGTACAACCATCTCCCTCTTTATCCTTGCTTTCCCGCAGAAAACATTGAATTCGTTTGAGGTGTACTCACCCCCATTATCTGACCTCAAAACTCTGATCTTCTTGCTTGTCTGATTCTCCACGAGAGCCTTAAACTCCCGAAACTGACTAAAGAACTCACTCTTGGTCCTCATGAAGAAAATCCAAGTCCTCCTAGAGAAATCATCAATGAAGGTCACAAAGTAACTGGACTCTCATTGACCCTTGTGAGCACCACCCGATGCAATGAGTGCAAAGTGGACTATTCAAAATCATGAGAAAATTGGTCAGTCACAACTAATTCACATGGATATTGGTCATGGATTAATGGCTTACTCTACATAGATAATCCAAAAAATGATCTCATATGTTGGACTGTGAAAGCCCTTCAATGCTTAAGTAAAAAGAGCTATGTTCCCCCAAATTTTTGTGACGCAGGAGTGGGAAAATGCACATTGGGGACTTGTGGAGAGACCCCCCAATTTTTAGGGAAATTCATGGGGGATAGGGAGATGTCGAGATCCCTAACATTGGGGGGTCTGTCTCTAAAATTATAAAAAAATAAAAATCCCAACAATAACAATTCATCCCATGTAAATTCATCATTGTGCAATGTAAATATTAAATTCAAATTTGTCAGTGATAGACACACGATTTATCAATCATCATTATTATTATCATATTTCACATCGAATGAATGATACATGGACATCAAAAGTTCAAATTTATAACTCATAACAAAATGAAATACATTGATTCAAATTCCAAATAGTACTAAGTAAATATTAAATAGTAGATATTGAAGTCTAAAATAGTAAATTGAAATTACTCAAAGTAGTAAAAAGTGACAATTGAAAGACTCGGTCATCAATATCTAAAGTCAAAAGTTACAACTGAATATTAACAATAGACAATGAAAACTAAAAGTAGCTAAAAGAAATGAACATCAAGGAGTGAATGCCATTAATTGGTCCTCTACATCCATCTTCTATACGAAGGCATTGAGACTATCAATGGGAGTGTCACTCTCACGAGTAATCAAGGAAAATCGTGGCTTCCTCTCATCTCAAAGTTAAATGCTAAATGACTTGTAATGTCAAATAAGAGAGATGTATAGATAAAGGTGAATTAAGTTTAGTAGTTTACTAAGTTTTTTGTTTTTTTGACCTTTTTAATGTTTTTTTAAAGTTTTTATGCATTTTGGAAAAAATTGAGGGGGGTGCCCACAAGCCCCCTTTTTGCAAAACACATCTCGCTTTTCGGGAGGGGGTGCCCACAAGCCCCCCTCTTTGCGAAATGTGTCTCGATTTTCGGGAGGGGGTGCCCACAAGCCCCCCTTTTTGTGGAATGTGTCCCACAACTCAATGAAACATTTTGGGGTGCATTTTGTGGAGTTTCCCAAAAAAGGGGATGTGGTGAAATGTTTCGCCATGTGTCCCTCTCGTCTTGGGGGCGTGGGGAGTGAGGGGGGCATGCTCTTGACCTTGCTGGATGCATCCTTGTGTAACATTGAAAAAGAGTCAAGGGAGCTCTAGTTGGATAATTCATAAGGCACAATACATGCCAAGTTTTTGCAAATGTAGCAAGCTAAGTGGGCTTCACTATGTGGAAAAACTTCATAGTTAAGCATGCGTGAGCCCGAGGAGTTTTGGGATGGGTGACCATGTCGAGAAGTCCTGGTTATCGGGTGCATGCCTCGACGATGATGATTGAGGCTATGTGATTCATTTCGCAAGTTTCAATCCCACTTCACCGTTGTGAGCATCACTCAATGCAATGAGTGCTAAGTGGACTATTCAACATGATGATAAATTGGTCAATTGTGACTAATGCTCATGGATATAGGTCATGGATTATTGACTTACTCTACGCATATAATCCCAAAAATGATATTTCTTAATGGGTGGTGTTGAGATTGGTGTAATCTTCACATGTGGCCACAACCATTTCATATTGTGTCATTAATGCATTTTGTTAGGCATTAATACGGCAAAGGCCATAATTTATTGTAATACTAGGTTATGGTTAAGGCCGACATAGTCAGCTTTGATATGTAGGCTTAGTAATCCTCTTGGGGCATGCACCCCACTTATGCAGGCCCATCTTGGGGGTGCACCTTAGTTGAGTTGTGTATAAATACACAACTCAAACCTCAATTGTAATATCATCTTGTGTGGTCGTGTGATCATTCTTTAGCCTATAGGCATCATTCTTTTATACAAGTGATCAACCCTGTGGGCACTAATCTTTGGCGTTCTCTTGTTCTATTGGTTGTGTTTTTCTCTCTCCAATGCATCTTTTGGACAACTCTAGTGCACTTGTGTAGTGTTGTTTTCTCCTTTACTTTTGCAGGTTTTTGGGTTGTTTTTTTGGTTCCATTCGTTCTTGTGATCTCAACAATGTTTGTTCCTTTGGGTAGCATTTTCCTTCAAAAATTTTGTTATTCCTAGGGTCTGGAAGATGAAATCAGGGGATAACTCCCATCCCTGATTTGATAGAGCAAGTTTCCAAGGGGACTTTGGCCTGTTTTTGATAATTTCTTCCACTGAAGATACTTTAGGTTAATTTTTTCCTCTAAACTCCCTCCAAAGATCCCATATTTGCATTACATGTTCACAATGGAGAAGGATAAGATCAACATATTCCTTCTCCTTCAGACATCCACTACATTTGAAGGGCTGATCAGTGTTGCAAAAATTTCCGATGTCTCCTGATTTTTTAGCTTTTTCCTGAAATTTTGTCGAGTTTTGTCAAAATTGTCTAGATTTTTATGATTTCCTGAGTTGATGAGTCGATGATCCCCACCAATTTTTCCTCAATGCGGAGTTTTATAACACTGGGGCTGATAGGTCCTTTCTTTCTTAAAGCCACCTCAGATAAAATCTTATCTTTGCTGACCAGTGATAAAAATACAAAAAGTTTAGTGTAATTGACAGGTAGCTATACTTTCTTCAATACTTTGCTAGTTTTCCTCTTCTAAACAAAAAGAGTACCTTTCTTTTCACAGATTACAAGTTCTTTTGTGTAGGCCCTCTTAGCTGCTGAAATGACATGTCAAATTTTTAGGGCTTTTCATGTACAAATATTGGCAAAATTAATGCTCTGGCCATAAAACAGGGGAATGAAGAGATTATGCTTAAACTAAAAACAATTGTGAACAAGAGGCATCCCCACACATTATTAGGCTATGAAGATCATCCTTGCAAAATTTGGCACGTTGGCTAGCCTTTTTGAGTGCAGGGCATGCATTTTCTACTGTTTTTGACTGAAAAAGTGCCTTTTGCAGCCTTAGAGGACATTTTTGGAGCACTTGCATGCATTTCTCATGGAAATATTTGCAGGATCAGGAAGATATGTGTTTTAACATGTATCTGCAATTTGGCAGCATGCATTTGGATGAGGCATTTGACCAGGGCGTGTAATTTCCTTCTACTGGTGTGCATCCTCTGTTTATATGCATATTTATTGGTATTTTGTAACAAATATCTTCAGCCAACAACTCACATTTTAAGCACGAGGGAATGTCACTAATATCTGAAGAAATCATAACCATGCTTCCTTTATGCCATGGCGTGCATTTGTTAGGATGGCTGTGCATTTTAGAGCCTCCTTGGTGTGCATATCCTGAACTGCCAAAAGCATCGAATTAGCCATATTGGCAAGCTTGCAGCATGCACTTGGGCATGTGGTATGTATTTTTAAGCACACAGGAGGGTATGCCATATAAAATAATCCACCTTCTTTGCATCCGCTTACATCAGGAGTGTATTTGGAAGGGTTTGCTTGCATTTTAAAATGCTATGTCAGGATGATTTGGAAGACGGGTTTTACATACAGAATGCAACTTTTGAACAATGTAGTGTGCATTTTGAGCATATGGAGTGATGTGTCATGGAAGATAAAATATTTATCTTGTTTCAGATCTCTTTTGGCATGCATTTGGTAGAGCCGGCTACATTTTTTGCATGCATGCAGTGCATTTCTGGAGTTAGAATTTTAAAGGCATCAAGCAGTTTTTGAAGGATACAATGTGCATTTTGGACTTGTTGGAGTACAATTCAAGGAAGGAGATGGTGAAGGCTTGCAGTACACCTGGGTGGCTTTTCACATGTGGCATCGCAAGGCATGATCATAAAGGATAACTTGGCTAAATGCCAATTTCAAAAAGCCTTGAATCATGAGCAAAACCCAAGAATTATGGTCAGAGATTTGAAAATATAATAAATAATGATGGCATGGAGCATGAAGCCCTATTTCAAGGGGCTAAGAGGTTGCTTCTTTGCTAATCATGCACATAAGGAGGATGATCATCTTTGACTTCGTTATAATGATCAAATTTTGGGGCTACTAATTGAATTTGGAGCTTTATTGTAAATTTATAAATAGAAAGGAGAAATTCTTCCCAAGGGTAGATTCTTGGATATTAAATTCCTGGCATAAATATAAGATGTGAGAGGGGAGTTGAGGACTTTTGTAACCACAGTTGTGCCTTCCATCCTTTTTTTTGTAGATCAAACTGCTGTTTTCGGTGCTGCAATCAGAGATTATTGGTGAATCAACTTATTTCTATCTTTTTGTATGGATTCTTGTCTATGCTTTGGGAGTTTGAGTTGAGCAAGAGCAGGAGTGAGACTTATTATTGGTCCCCCGTCGTTCTATTTAAATCAGAAGAATCAGACACTGTTGTTGTCAGATTGTTCTGTTCATGAAGCTTTGATCAATACCATTTTAGGTCATTCTGTTTACATTGTTCATGGATTGTTTATGATTGTGCATGAAGATTCAATAATTCAGAGTGCCTTCATCCAACATTACTGTAAGGGCTGGCTGATTTAATTAGCAGGTTTCATTCTTAGGTCAGATTGCACTGTTAATCTTCTCCATCATTCATTCCGAAGGCCTCTGTGCAAACTTTAGACTCCATCACCCAACGCACAGACACCAATCCTGTTGAATCCATCATATTTTTCATTGCTACATCTTAAAAGCTATGTTACTGGATCCGCGGGGGGCAGATGAAGGAAACGCGGATCCCCGGATCCGAACCGGATCTGGATCCGGATTCCCCTGGATCCGTGTAGGATCCGCCAGGGAGATGGTTCAAGAAGATCAGGAAACACAACCCGTGGATTGGAGGCGTTTCACCCAGTGCAACTCGTGGTTTTGGAGGCGGATCCGACTTTTTGGCATCTTGGAGTTTTCGATTAGAATTTCCGACTGTTGACTGTGTAGCGGAATGACCATTCCAATATTGTTGTGTGTGTAAGTGGGTGACAAGGCGACCGTTTCAAGAGAGTACGAGGCTACAGTGACAGATTTATCCCTTTTTAATTTTATTAAATTAAAATCGTATTTCTCCTTTTTTTTAATATATTATTAAATTAAACTTTTAATAATATGCCTTTTTAATATATTATTAAATAAAACTTTTAAAAATATGCCAATAGTTATGAAATAAACTTCTCCTTTTTTTTAATATGTTATTAAATTAAACTTTTTAATAATGTCTTTTTTAATATATTATTAAATTAAACTTTTCAAAATATGCCAATAGTTATGAAATAAATTTATAAATTATAATAGATGTAAAGTTTATATTAACATAAATTTATAATCATAAATTATAATAGATGTAAAGTTTATATTAACATAAATTTATAATAATGTTTATAATAATATAAACTATTTTGTAGATGTAATAATTAATTAATTTTATAATTAAGTAATAATATAAAGTAATAATTAAGATACATATAAAGTGATTATTACCAACTAGGGTACTATGAAGTAAATAAATTTTGGATAATATAAGGATAGTAATATTTAAGTACCAACTATATTATTATTTCTATATTATTAGTTGGTAACTTGGTACTCCCCTTATATTTATATTATTACTTATAATTATTATTTTATTACTTACTAATCTTTTATATTTATATTATTGCTTAATTATTATTTTTATTACTTGGTACTTTCTTACTTAATTATATACAACTTAAGTGGGTCTAATCGTGAAGAACATGTGTTTCCTCCTAAGAGGTCAAAAGTTCAAAGGGGGTAGGGTATTTATACTTTTGTAGACTTTACCAGTCAAATCGCTGGGCAAAAGGGGTCCTTTGTCCCACACACAAGGGGTCTCATACACCAATTTGGTGTCTGGCTTGGTCATGACCTTAAAATTAGATTATTATTACTATTATTAATATAAAGCAATAGCTGAATTAAGATACATGTAGATGTATGGTGTATGCCAATATCTACTTATTAAATAGTGGTAGGATGTGTAGATGTATGCCAATATTTTCTTTCGAGAATTTTTATTATTATTATTATACTTACAAAGATATTACATAGTAATTCGTTTTGATTCTAAACTTCGAATATATATATTTTTTAAATTAAAAAATATTATTATATATTTTTGTACTTGACGTATCCTTGCCGTATCCGGATCCTGGCTTTTCAAAAATCTAACGGATCTGTATCTGGATCCTGGTAACGTAGCTTAAAAGTTAAAACCTTCTGTGTTATTTGATCTGTCATACACCATCTGAGCTTAACCTACAGATCAGAAGCAACACTTAGGTATAGTCCCCTATAGTGGGTAACCACCAGCGGTGAAGTGAGAGAGGTGAATGCTAAGGTGACAATGGGCTTTTTCTCTAAGTTGTACCAAGTTTGTTCTAATTCTTAAGAGGATACAGTATCTTAAAGGATCAGATTTGGGGGACAACAGGTGCTTCCCTTAGCTAAGATTTTTATGTTTATTAAGTTCTGAGAGGATTATTCTTTTCTCCTCTTCCTGGAGCTGGATTGGCCACTATACAAATTTTTCCAAGAGATGGTTTTCATGGATTGAGTTCCATCCAAATAAGATTCCTTCTATTCTCTGATCCATCCTAGTTGCTTCATTTTTGCCATACAAGTTTGAGCTGACTTGTGTTCTTGAGGGGAGAACAACCATTCCAGGCACATCCCAAATCCGATCTGTTTGCCCATGAATATCGTAGAATAAATGATTGTTAATTACTGATTTACTATTCAACATATCCCAAATGCTTGACCCCATTGGGAAATGAGTCCTTTGGAGAATGCTGTTAACGTCTTTGTTTTCCAGATATTTAGATCTCAAGACTTGCTCCATAAGGCCTCAGGGTTTTCTAGGAGCTTCCAGAATAATTTAACAACCAGACCTTTGTTGACAAGCTATATTCTTCTTATGCCAACTCTCACCTGCTCATTTTGGAAGAGTTACCTCTTTCCAAGATATCAAATGCAACTTCTTCTCCTTTTTAGCACCTTTCCATAGAAAATTCCTGAAAATGCTATCAAATTCATGAAGAAATGCTGCTGGAACTAGGATTATTGGACCCTGGTAAATAGGTATGGCTGAAAGAACATATTGAATGAGGACTAATATTCCAACGGAAGACAGGGATCTATTCATCCAGGAAATCAATTTATTCCTGAGTTTGTCCTTAATGGAGGCTCAGTCCCTAGCCTTGTGCCTTGAAGCAGAAAAGGGTAAACCTAAATATTTAGTAAGGAACTCTAATGTTATGAAATCCCAATATCCTGCCTATTTTTCTCTGCAATCTGGGATTCACATTGATGAAGAAAACCTTCAATTTTTCCTTGATTATTTCCTTGTCCGAAGCCTCCTAAATTTTTTTGAAGAGTTTTCAACAGATTCTTAGGCTAATCTTAGCCTCTCTGATACTGGCCTCTTCTACTAATAGGGTGCGTCATCCATGAATTGGATGTGGAAAATGGGCCTAGAATTAAGTGTCATTCAGCCCCTTGATCCCGTCTAAACTTTTTGCTTCAAGGATAGGTCTTCCTAATACCTCTGCCATGATGATAAAAGAAAGGGGTGAGAGGACATTCCTGTTTAAGTCCTCTGGAAGATTGGAAAAAATCTGGTCGTCCTCCATTTGTGAGGACTGTAGAGGATTCTGTGGAGAACCATTCACTAACCTCACTGATCCATTCCTGGGAGAACCTGAGGTTGAAAATAACTTATTTCAGAAACTCCCACTGCACACTATCATAAGCTTTTGCAAGGTCAAATTTAAGGAACATACAATTGTCTTTTCTCTGTTTTATAGGATGGATTGATTCCTGGACCAAGACAAGGTTATTAATGTGCCCTGCTGCCACGAACTGTCCCTGCTCATCTGAAATTAACAAATTCGGCAAGGGTTTCAATCTAGAGGCAATTGACGTGGAGATAATCTTGTACACAGTATTTTGGGGAGTTTTTGGTCCCCAAAACTTGGTGCAACATAGATATTTTCTAAACTTATTTTCCCGTAAGCCAGGGTATACAATAACTTAATAAGCTATGTCTAAACTGATCGATAATATTCACTAACTAATGACTAATGACTCAAATAAATGTAATATTAAATAATAAAATAAGTTAATAATAGACCCAACTGAATATGTTGATGCTATATATATATATATATATATAGCAAAGTGATGTGATTGCTTGGCAAAGGAGTATGATGTGAATGCTATGACGTAAAGGTGCTGCTGAGAAGATGGGAACGAGGGTACAGGCTCAAGATTGATGAGAAAGATTAGTATTAAAGGAATTTTTATTTTTTGGTTCTGTTTCATTTTTTTAATGTGCTTCCTTTAAACTCAAAAGAAGAGTTACAACTGTTTGGAAGAAGACAAGCACCACAAGTGGCCTGCTTGTGCAGGTGAAATGACCCTCGAGGGGTGAACCATTAACACAAGCACTGCCATTATTCTAAGCCATAGTTGCCAGGAGCGGGAGCGTTTTAGAGAACGGGAGCGTCATTTTCCAAAATTTTTTGGGAGCGGAGCGTCTCGGGAGTGTTATATATATATA
>SNQJ01S0015299.1:58214-74695 GCA_010110895.2 Picea sitchensis | reverse complement strand
CATAGGTCGAGCCATCGGGACATACATAAGAGGTTCAAGAATCCAACCTTGAACATATATACACAGTCGGGAGCCTGGGAAATACTCTTACTTAGGGAGAACAACAAATCCTTGAACCTGTTGATGAGGTTGCTGATATATAAGCAATCGTCTAAGACCAAAAGAGGAAAGCCATCACGAATACAACCACTAAGAAAAGGAGGCTTACAGTGGACAGTTCGATCCTCATCACCACGAAGGAGAAATTGATCAGCACAGAGCATGCTAAGACATCATAGTTTATCGGCATAGGGATGGCGATCACAAATGCCACCCTGGATAGAACAAGGAAATATTAAGAGGAAATGGCTACTGTGCTAAAGGAGTTGGAGCATCTGCTCCATTGGGTGAAATATTACCAGGACTCCACACAGACCACGGTGTTTTTTAGAAGTGAGTTTCAAGATGCCTATAGCAAATTCACGAGTGAATGACACATTTTCATTGCAGGGATAGACGACTTCCAAGAAGACACCCTTATGGTGCTAGAAACTTGCAAAGATGTGGAAAGATGGTACGAGAAGGCCCACCAAGTAGTGGAAATAATTGACTACATCAACATCATTCAAAAGGGCCGAGACATAGAAGAACATGACATTCAGGTGCTGAGGGACAACAACATAGATCAGATAAGGAAAGTGGTCGAATACTAGGTGAAAATGGCCCAAGAACTTCGGCGAGAGATTCAAGAGAAATGGGCCGATTGTGAAAGAAGCTGGGTCAAGATTAATCGGGAGATGAAAGACATCGGTCTCCCAGAATTCAGCTCACCAGAGGACTTTGTCAACTTTCATGACATAGACAAACAACATGAAAAACAAGACTCAACATGGACTATAGAGATAGAAAAGGTGGCGAACATGGTGCCAGGACAATTACAACAGTTCATGGAGCACCCGATCAAGGATCGAACAATATTACAATAATTAAGTGTTAAAATAGTCAAGTATAAGACACATGCATTAGAAGTGAAGGAGATCCTTTTAGCCCTGATGGACCAACACAGATTCCCGCATGCCAACACATGCGAGGAACTCTTTGTCAAATGGTCAGATTATGAGAAGAGTCATCCACTTCAGTGAAACTATTCGATGACTCTTAGAAGACAAAGAGATGAAAGTGCCATGTGGAGATGTTTTATTTTACTTAGATTGCACTTTCGATAGTTATTTTTAGTTAATGATTTTTTATAAATAAGAGGATCGACCTTTTAGAAATAGGTCGATGGTTTTGGCAAAGACCCTCATTTTTGGAATTGTAAAGAACTATTTCGGAACTACCTTAATTGAGAAGTCCTGTTTAGGACCTGAGACAAACTTCTATTTTTCATCAAAGACATGTGTGATTGGATTTGATGAGGAACTACTTCTGACTTTGTTTCATGAATGGATGTTGTAATGAGTAAGATTTTCTGAATCTATTGATAAGTTAGTTGATTCAATATTTTTCCTGTAGTTCTTGTTCTTAATGATGGAAAGAAAATCGTTGTGTTAATGTGTGATTAATGGTTAGAGCTAAGGAAACTATTTTTCTTGCCATCGTTTTATTGCATGTATGTTTTATTTTGGTAATTGTATGTCAGTCAATAATTGAAATACCAACAAGTTGATGTATTAGTACTAGGCTTGTCACATGTGTGAAAATATTTGTCTGCATGCTTGAGTCCGAGGGTTATCACAACCTCAACCTTATCTAGTAGTTAAGATTCCCCTTTTACCCAACTGGTTTATACTAGTACAGATCTTTTTATCAAACCCACCTAATAAAAGAAAATACAAAAAAAAGAACATTTAAACTGAAGGAGGAACTTTCATAAGAAGACATCTTGTCAATCACTACATAAATCCCATCAATTATTTGGACGGATTGACAGATATGGAGAACCATTCCACTATCAAACACTGCAGAGTCTAATTGGGCCTCAATGGCGGGTTTGGTTCCTGTTGTTAAGTTAAAGGGATTTAGGACCCATCGACAGAATTGGCGCTAGTAGGAGGGATTGATGAATGAATGGTTAATGATATTTTTGGTATAATATTTCACTCAGCCTGTAGATTAAAAAAAATCCACATGCATGGCTAGTCATTCTCAAGACAACCCACATGCACTGAGAACTCCTGAAACAAGTAACTCACTCCAACAAGAGGAAGAACATTTATTCCATGAAATACCTTACACTCTTCCCCATGAGGAGTTGAACCAGTTTAGAAGAATCACAAGAGATTATGCCTGACAAATTGGAGCACTACCCTTAGGTCTGTTACTTCTTTGCAGAAAAAAAGTAAGTAGACCGATGGTTGACACCCCCGACCAGGTTTTTGTTCGCAAAGTAGAAGACCTGATAGATTTCTCCCTCACCGAGATTGAACATCCCCTTAATATAATCCCCAAAACATGAGCTGGTAACTGATCTGATCCCAATGATTTTAAATCTGGTGAGGAAGGGTTTATCTCAGAACACTCAGCTTCAGATTCAGACGACATGGAGGATAATAATGATCATAATGAAGAAAGGGGAAACCCACCTCAGAATAATCAACCTTGGTTGGCCATGGATGCTTTGGAAATTCCCAGATGAGTACATAACCTTCCTCGACATCCAAAAAAGCTACTCCCTAAATTTGACCATGAAACCTTGGGATTGCCTAAAGACCATATCAAAAAGTTCATACTAGCTATTACACTGATGAATGTCCAACATAAATACGTAGTATGCAGGATTTTCCCTTATACCTTTGTAAATTTAGCTTCTACATGGTATTTTAACTTGCCTATAGGGTCCATAACTAGTTGGACAAAGTTTCAAAAGGATTTTTTAGACCAATTCGCAGAAGAGACCACTACAGGAGCTTTGATGGGTGAGTTGTTAACTGCCACCATGAGTTCAAAAGAGAAGTTTAAAGACTTCAATCAATGATTCACCACTATCCTAAACAAATTCCAACCCGAAGTTAAACCCACTCAGGAGTTGCAAATGGAAGTATACACTAATGCTCTCCCTACTTCCATTTCCATGTTTGTAAAAAGGGATGCCAAAACAACTCTAGCTGAGAATTTTTAGGAAGATGTAAAGAAGGCCCTGTATCATTAGTTAAGAAGGAAGATCAACCTCCACCTAGGAGAGGACTCTTGTTGACCAGACCCCTAGGGAAACAAATAGAACAAGGTCCCAAAAATGGAAGTGGAGACATAGAAGACCTACAACGGATGATAAATAAGTTGTCAAACGAAATCATAGACATGAAAAGAAGTGTAGGGGAAGGAAACCAAGGCCAAAGGCCCTATAAACCTTTTTTTAAAAGAAACCCACCGTTCAAAGAAATTAAACCTCCCCCGGTAAACTTTAACATCGACCTGGGAAATGTAGCATCCAACTCTTTCTGTATCTATCACCAAGAGAAAAATTCTGAAAGAGACTGTCCACAATGGGTGCATGCCATGAATTTGATGGCCAACCGGTTTCTAAATGAAGTTTCCCTTACCGAAAAATCAAACGATTGAACGATGAATATTGTTGATTAGGAAGACGTTGACTCATCGGAAGAAACAACCATGCTTCTTTGGGACCCTGACCTACTGATTCCTTTTGATGATCTATTTGAGGTTCAAGAACCACCTGCAGAGGTCTTGGATGTGAAAACACAAAGTAGGGTTCAGCCGGTCTCAAACAACCTTACCGTTTCCCACACTGCAAGGGGAAATCAAACATCCGATCACCCAAAATAACCTTTTGTCTCCCAAAGAAATCCTATAAACATCCATACACGAGAATCGCCCAAGCTAGACTACAACATAGTAGAATATTTAAAAATATTAAAAGAAAATGTATTAGTTATGGACATTTGTAGAATTCCCCAGCAAAAGGACTTTCTGTTACAAGCCTTGAAGTTAGTATAGGCTCCTATAACAAGCACTTACCAAGGAGAAAATCCATCCCTCACGAACCTAATAAATAAACCAACTGTAAACACTTGCTCTGAAGATAAAAAAGGAAAGACTTTTGTGCCACCGTTCCTCTTGACATTTGAAGTCTTCAAGAAAAACATCCATAATTTTTTGGTTGACTTAGGGGAATCCTCTAATGTTATTCCATTATCTATCTGCAGGAAATTAAACACAGTCCCTCTCAAAAGTGATAAACATGTGACACAAATGGATAGAACCAAGGTGAAAGTTATGGGAAAACTCAAGGATGTCATGATTAGAATGGAAACACACCCGAAATTTGTTCAAGTAATTGACATCATTATAGTAGATATACCAGAAGCTTATGGACTGCTACTCAGTCGAGATTGGTCTGAGAAGTTGAACGGATACTTTAGCAAAGGATGGGTGCACCTTTGCTTGCCATTAAATGGATACACAAACATGATCAATGTTGATAGGGAAAGGTATCTCAAACATACTGTCACTGATTTAGAAGCCCTTAAAGAACCCTCTTTGGCAGGTTTCCCCGTACTAGGAAACTATTCCGGTGACTCCGATTTCGGTAATTTCTCCCCTCTCTCATATGATGTTCCTCTTATGCAAATATTCGAAATGACTTTTCAAGAAAATGTACCGACGGTGGTGAAAGAAACCCTCTTCTGTCAAGAACCTTTGTTGAAAACCACATAGCAAATAGGTGGAGAGGAGGAAATTGATAGGCAAGGAGAAGATGATGGTTTTCGCTCGCAAGTTTGGACCTTGTACTTTGATGGATCTAATTCGCAAGAAGGATCAAGAGTGGGGTGTATCCTCATTGATCCAAAGGGTAAACATAATTTCCTATCCTGCAGACTAGAATTTGAATGCACTAATAACACCGTTGAGTATGAAGCTTTAGTGAAAGGGATAAATAAATCCATGGACTTAAACGTTAAATAAATAAAGGTTTTCAGAGACTCTGAAATCATCGTTAGGAAAGTAAGGAACATTATACATTTCATCTCTCCCCACCCGAGGAATTATCAACAGGAAGTGCACAAACTAGTAGAACATTTTGAAGCCTTCAACATTACAACGATCACCAGCGCAAAGAATAATCTTACTGATTCCCTGACCACTGCTGCCTCAAGGCTATCCCCTTTAGAAGACTATGAAGCCTCCCATTTCATTGTGGATCTACTCTATAAACCATAAGTGGCCAACAATATTTATAATTGGAAGGTATTTGAAGGAGATGAACAAGTCATAAATTTTTTAACCAATCAGGAAAATTTTAAATATCTAGCTATTGGCGATGAAATATTTCAGGAGAAACTAGTAGAAACCGATCCCCATGGACAAAGAGGTGGAACAAATCACTCAACTGACAAACTGAGGTTTCACATGATACCGAAAGGGGTATCCAATTTGGAAAACCCCTTTGACTTCAGGGAAATATTTAAAGGGTCAACAAACACAAAGACAAGGATCTCCTGTCCCATGTACGAGACTGTAAACCTCAGAACCTTGGAAAATCCTAAAAATATAAATCTAGGAAAGACGATGTCTAAAGAACAAAGGAAGGCCTATCTCAAACTTTTCAGATAATATCAAGATGTTTTTGCATGGTCCTACCAAGATCTGAAGGCTTATGATACTCATATCATTCAACACACAATCCTATTAAAACCTAGAGTAAAACACTTCCAACAGAAGCTCCAGAAGTACCACCCATCTTTGGAACCCCTCATGTGTCAAGAGTTAAATAAATTACTAGATGCTAAAATTATCTTTCAGGTTAGACACTCTGCCTGGGTAGAAAATTTGGTTCCGGTCAAGAAAAAGTTCGGGGAGATCCTCTTGTGTGTGGATTTCATAAACCTCAACAGAGCATCCGAAAAGGAAAATTACCTAGTCCCACCGATGGAGCAACTCTTGCAGACCGTGTCTGGTTCTGAGGTTTTTTCCCTGCTCGATGATTTTTCAAGTTATAACCAAGTTCTAGTTTTAGAGGAAGACCGATTGAAAACTACCTTCCGAACCAAGTGGGGAACCTTTGCTTATAAGCGATTTCCCTTTGGGTTAATCAATGCAAGGGAAACCTTCCAAAGGGCCATGGACGTAGATTTTCGGGGACTAATCAACAAGTGTGTAGTAGTTTATTTGGGTGATGTGACTGTGTATTCAAAGAATAGGGAAGATCACATCCAATACCTAACCCATATTTTTGAGAGGTGTAGGGAATACGGTATATATTTAAACCCTAAGAAAACTATCTTTGGTGTCAAGGAAGGGAAACTAATAGGTCATATTATATCTCAAGCATGAAATCGCATAGACCCAGAACGAATTAGGGCAATAGCTCAGCTTCCCTTATCCCACAACAAAAAGGCTATGCAATCCTTCTTTGGGAAAATCAATTTTGTGAGAAAATTTACCCTCGATTTTGCTGAAACTATCAAACCCTTACAAAAAATGATCCAGCTGAATTTAAGTGGGATGAATGAAAAAGTTCTTTCAACAACATTAAGATTGCAATATCTCAAGCTCTAGTGTTGCGAAGTCTCGAGTTTAGCAAAGATTTTTTCCTCTATACTTTTGTCTCCAACCAATCGTTAGCTGCAATATTGAATCAGAAGGATGATGACAACAATGAGGCACCGGTCTCATTTATGAGCACTAATATCCAAGGGGATGAACTAAATTACCCTGCTATAGACAAGTAGGCTTATGCGGTGTACAAGGCAATAAAACATTTCATATCTTACATCCTAAAAAACCACACCAAAGTCATTGTTCCTCATCCTGCAGTTCGATCCCTATTCACTCAACATGATATGGAGGAAATAAGAGGAAACTGGATGGCAGTGGTCCAAGAATTTGATCTAGATATAAAACCCGCCAAAGTGGTTAAAGGATAAGAATTATGTAAACTGCCAGCTAAATCCCATGACCAAGTAAATGAAGACCTTGGGTGGGAGAATGAATTGACATTATGGTGTAGTGAAGCTTTATATGTTCTCCCAGGGAATGAGTCTTGGTATGGGAAACTAAATTATCTCCTGCATCATAGGACTTTCCCAGAAAACCTAAACCCTAAGGAAAGGAGAGCTCTCAAACTAAAATCGACACAATATCACCTCATAATTTCGGTGCTCTTCCGTGTTAATTATGATGGGGTACTTTTAAGATGTCTGTAACGTGAAGATGCATACAAGGTTCTGAAGGAGCTCCATGATGGTCTTGCAGGTGGACACTTTGCAGGGAATACCACCACTCACAAGATACTGAGATCCATATATTATTGACCTACTCTGTTTAGAGACACTCACACATACACTAGGAATTCTAAAACTTGTCAAATTAGCGCGAGGAGGGAATATAGAGGATCTGTCCCACTCCAACATGTGGCCATCTCCAGACCATTCGAGCAATGGGGGTTAGATGTCATAGGATAAATTATAATGGGGTTGGGGTAGATGTCATAGGATTAAATTATATCGGTTCTTAAAAATAACATAAATTGGCTATTCTTACTTCCACTGACTATTTCAAAAAATGGGAAGAGGCCATTCCTCCTAATTAATGAAAAGGTTGTAATCAAATTCATAGATTAACATCTGATCACAAGGTTCGACATAGCTTCCTTCTGCTCTTGTTTTTGATAATGCAACCTAATTTTCTTCCACCCTATTAACAAAGTTTTCTAGACAAAGGAATCATAATCAAATACTCTACAAACTACTATCCACAAGGGGAATGGAGTGGTATAATCAATCAATAAGAACCTAGTGAGGATATTAAAGAAAAACATTGCAGACAATCAGAGGAATTGCCATAGTTCACTCATAATGCCTTATGGGAGATAGAGTAACACCTGGTGGAAGATATAGGGAATTCCCATACTTCGGTATACAGACAAGAGTTCATTCAACTAGATATATCTTCCATCTCTTCACCTTGCTCAGGGTTCTAGAGGACAACCCTCATCGGTTATTCAACAAAGAATTGATACCCTCCTCATGCTGGATAAAGAAAGGGAGAAAGATAAATCAAAGTTCATTGCTCATCAACATATAGTTAAAAGGTGGTTTGAAAAGCATAAGGCTAAAGAGACGAATTTTGAAGTAGGAGACTTAGTCCTGAAATGGGATAGATCGAATTAGTCGAAGGGAAAACATTCGAAGTTTCAAAATCCATGGCTTAGACCTATTTAGGTAGTCGATAAAATTGGGGCAGGCATGTATCGGTTGCAAAATCTAAGGGGGGAACTTGACTCCCTCCCGGTGAATGGCTAAGCCCTAAAACAATATTTCTGTTAAAAAAAGCAATGTGTGTGTTTTCATGTTATTTTATTTCTTAGGTTGATTGCAGAGCCCTTTATTTTTGTTTTTGTTTTCTTTTTTATCATGCTATTTGCGCTTTTAAGTTGTGTTCCGCAAGGCATTGATTGACCTTAATCAATACAGTGTAGAATTTTTTTTTCCAGACTCATGCTTACATGCAACACAAGAAACACTGAGTGAATTGTTGTTGTCTTAATGGAGTTTTGCATCTAACCTTTGAAAATAAACAACCTTGGCAAGTGATGAAGTGTCCACCTGGTGGTCTGGTAAAACCTAAAGGGAAATATGGTAAGATGAAAATGACCAGATGTACCTCAAGACATAGCTAACAAGTTTCACCTTAACCATCTCATCTTGTAGATAACAAACGTCCTCCTCTCTCACTCGCTCAGGGCATTCTGCCAAAATAAATCAATTATATCAAATGAGTGCAAAGTAGGAGAGGTTATGAAGATAACTCTGCCAAGTATATGGATGCTCGCTGGAAGTGGAGTAAGGTCTGTGACGTCAGGGTGACTCCGTCGGGGATATGGAAGCTCGCTGGTAGCGGAGCAACACCACAACAAGTGAATGATGATAACTAAAGGCTTGGTGCCAATGGATGCTTTAATCAACTCTTGTCAAAAGGGATCATGGGTCATGGTTAAAAGGAACAAAGGTGGGATAAAGGTTGAAACCTTGCAGGCAGGCCCAAATTCGCCAACTGGGGGAATTGCAAACGCAAGGATAGAAGAGACTCTGATTAAAAAAAACCATTCAATTTCTTAACCAGATTCTGTATTAGCTAAGCCTGGGGAAGGAACAAAGATTCTAATTTCGCCCAACAAGTCGGCATTTGTTGAGCACTCAACACACCCTAAAATCCTTATGAGAATTTATCACTTTTTTGGTACCACTTGTTTTCTTCATTGTCTGAATCGATTTCACTTTGGGAAATGATTTATCTTTGTGTTGTTTTCATGAATCTTATCATCAAGTTAGGTTTGTTTGAACTTGTTAAACCCCATGTCTAAAGGAACTTAACACCTGAATTGAGAATTGACAACTAACACTGCACCTAACGCACTCAAGTTCATCGTCGAAAAAAATTCAAGCAAGTAAAGGAACCACACAATTACAATAGTCGCCGAGCACCGATCCTCGATCAGTGTCAAAAAAAGGTGGGGTTGGTTTGCATAATTTATTTACAAAAAGTTTCAAGAGATAACTGATCCCCTTCGGCATTAACAAAAGGCGGGAAGGATAGAGATTGACAAAGGACGTAAAGAAATTACCGATAACTGATGACCGATGCGCTTTATTGGGGTTAGGGAAATCCAGAAAAGTTAAAACAATCATTTTTGTCCTCGACAAGCATATCGCCGATTTCCGATCCCCAATGTGTTTTTGGAATTGAGACTTTTTCGAGAGAGTTGATATAAGAGAACTTGGGTAGGTTGATCGCCGATCGCCTATTCTTGATACTTTTCGGCGTCGAAAATATATGATTGGGTTTTAGAATGTATAACTTAAAGAAAGTCCCGATTCTGATTAACACGAGAAAATTAAGTCACTAGTCTCGAATGCCACAGGTCCTTACCAAGTAAGGGGGTTGTACGACCTAGTTTTTTTTCGAGTCATTTTTAGGTTCCCTGGGTCCCAGTCATGCATCCTAGCTAGCTTTTCCATGTCATCTCTGTACGAAAAGATTGATCGGCATCAAAAATTTTGCAAGGAGATATCAACGAAAACATTTGAAGCACAATCCCGACCCCCGATCCACCAACTAAACTAGCAAAATGATGGGATGCTTGCGACATAAGATACGATCAGATTTGGACATTAAATAGACCAATTAATTCCCGATCCTGCATTTGTTGCTACCTTGTGCGTTGATTAGAAAACACCAATTTGAGATCGCTGATAGACCACATTACCACTTGCTCCCGTTCTGTCAACCTATGATGAATTTAAGTTTAAACATATTTGAAGATCTGGCGGTAGATTTAATGAAATTACACTCATAACCCGAATTGAATGGATGATGCGACAAGGTAAGTTCATTCATGTTTAAATATCTAGAACGATTTTGAATGAATTTATTCTGCACACAAGTTGAATTCCAGAGCATCCAAAGGAGCAAAGAGAACGTCTCGAGACTATACTGACCCTCTAATTATCAAAACCAGATTTAACAAGCTGCAGAGGTATGTATTCAAGTTTGTCAATTTGTTGGCTGTAATATATCTCTAAACTATGTTCTAGCTGCATGTAAGATGTCGCCAAGAAAGCCAATCACCAGACGCTTGCTAAGGGAGCCCAAACTAAAAGAAGGTGAAATAGGTGAAGGGTCCTCTCCGGGGACTGCGAGGCAGTTGGAGTACGCTCCCAGGGCAGAGCCTATTATTAAAACATCAAAAGAAAGCACCAGATCCAAAGTAATGATGCCATAGTGGGGGGATCTCTTCAACATAATTAGCTGAGAAGAATACCCAGATTATATCCCACACAATGACCCGTACGTGAGGGCGCTTGATGACCAGGTGTTGCCAAACACCCGACGGTCGTATTTACACATGGTGGCAAGCAAAACCCCATTTTTCCCTTGCATAGAGGTTCTGAAATGGATCATCTACCATACATACTGACATAAGTGCTTGATCAATGATCAGAATGACGTATGTTTTAGAGTTTTCCTCCTGACAGAAGTCCATAAATACTACAAGCTCAGGGACCCAGAGGAGCAGCTCAACATAGACTTCCTGGTGAAGTTATATGAATTCTATGACACCATCTGGTTGATGGCCTCATGGTGGAAGGAAGACAAGAAGTTCACTAACCGGAGCAATGGTTGGTACGGGACAATTAACCTGAGAGAGCCATACATCTATTTGATGTCTCTCATATGCCGACTATATGGAGAAAAGGGCTGCTCCAAGTTTTCAGAAGAATGGATGTTGTAGGCATACACAATGGTGATCTCTGGGAGCAGCTTCAACTGGGGAGCGATAATCTTAAAACAATTAAGAATCTGTGTACATTAGGCTTAGACACCAAAACAAGGGGAGGAACCCACTTTCTATATGGCCTCGTACCTGCTCGATGTCATGTGCGCAAGGAATGTCTTCGCCGACATGAATTTAAGCTGGCATGTTGTGGAGCTCTCGGTCCATGCCCACTTCAACATACTATGGGAGAATAGGTACAAGAAATCTTCGCACTCATCTGCGATGGATTCATCACACATATTCATTTTATTATTTTCAAGAAGGAATTCCCAATATTATCTGTAGCAACCAAGAAAATGGTAGAAAAAGTAGGCCATTGGTATTTAGATGAATGATCAACCTAAATCAGGGTATTCGAGGCCACCAGAGCACCACATCTCCTACTTCTCATGTCCTAGACCGGCTCGTTGTGGGAGAAATCTTCTATCATACTATCCTATAGGGATACAATGCCACATTGGTCAAGGAAAATAAGCGAGCTTTCATACCCTACGATTTTCATATAGGGTTTTATCTGGTAAAGGATACTGCTCAAGCCAAACAAAAAGGGCTGAGCCAACTTGAATTTAGGTTCCTGACAGGCCGATTTCGCAAGAACGACCCTAAAGGCCTGGTCCTCCAACATGCTTCACAAGTATCGTCCTGTTGGCCATACACTCATGATAAGTTTTAGGACGAGATTTTCGCAGAGTGCTCCCAAGACGATGAGGTGATGTAGATAATGGCCAATCCAGACATGACCAGGTTCAAATCCATGAGCATGGATGAACAAGAGAAAACAATAGAGCAGTCGACTCAAGAGGCCCTTAGAGCTAGGGAAGAAATCAGAGCGACAGAGACAACATAGGCACAAAGAAGGGGATTACTCTTCCTAGAAGGGGTGTAGAGGATCATTGATCAATTGAAAAATTACCCCGATAGGATATAAATGACAAGGATTCATGCTGATAACTCAATCAAAAGACGAGGGGAACCAAGTTGCCTAGAGCTGATGTGACTTGAAGAAATCACCGGGTCAAAAAACCCTGAGGTTCCACCACCGCAGATCAGATCACCAAGGGAAATTTTGACCCAACTCGAGATAGAAAGAACATCAGGGAGAACAAGTGTACCAAATCCATTTCGATTTGGTAACCATCTACGATGACGAGGAGAGTTTAGAGGTGCACCTGGTCACTCTAGTTCAAATTAAAGAGGAGAAAGAACCAGAGAGAGCATCCACGCCGGGTCCTGATGCTCCAATTCAGATTCGTCGACATAGTGAGCATGAAGTATAAAGTGCCTTGGACACTGAGCCACTCGACATACTGGGAACCCCAATAGAAAACTCGAGGGATGATCTAGGATCAGGTGAACATGAAGAAGAAATTCCACAACAAGAGGATTATGGTGGACAGTTCGATCCTCATCACCACAGAGGAGAAATTGATCAACAAAGAGCATGCCAAGATGTCTGAGCTTATCAGTGCAGGGATGGTGATCACAAAAGAAACCCTGAATAGAGCAAGGAAATATGAAGAGGAACTGGCCGTTGCGCTAAAGGAGTTGGAGTATCTATGCCATTTGGCGAAATATTATCATGACTCCACACTGGCTACAGTGTTTTTGAGAAGTGATTTCCAAGATTCCTATAGAAAATTCATGAGTGAACGACACCTTTTCAGTGCATGGATAGAAAAATTCCAAGAAGACACCCTTATGGCAGTAACAACTTGCAAAGATGTGGAAAGATGGTATGAGAAGGTCCACCAAGTAGTGGAAAGAATTGAATACATCAGCATGGTTCAAAAGGGTCGAGACACCGAAGAGCACGACATTCGGGTGCTGAGGGACAACAACATAGATCGGATAAGGAAGGTGGCCGAATAATGGGTGAAAATGGACCAAGAACCTCAGTGGGAGATTCAAGAGAAATGGGTCGATTGCGAAAGAAGATGGGTCAAGATTAATCGGGAGATGAAAGACATCGATCTCCCAGAATTCGGTTCACCCAAGGACTTTGTAGACTTGCATGACATAGTCAAACAACATGCAGAAAAAGACTCAACATGGACTGCATAGATATAAAAGGTGGTGAACATGGCGCTAGGACACGTAAAATAGTTCATGGAGCACTCGATAAAGGATCAAACAATATTACAACAATTAAGTGTTAAAATAGTCAAGTATCGGGCACGAGTAATAGAAGTGAAGGAGATCCTTTCAACCCTGATGGACCAACACAGATTCTCGTATGCCAACACATGCAAGGAACTCTTTGTCAAATGGTCAGAGTATGAGAAGAGTCACCCACTTCAGTGAAACTATTCAATGACTCTTAGAATACAGAGAGATGGAAGCGCCATGTGGCGATGTTTTGTTTTACTTAGCTTTCAATTTCAATAGTTATTTTTAGTTAATGATTTGTTATAAATAAGAGGATTGAACTTTTAGAAAGAGGTCGATGGTTTTGGAAAAGACCCTCATTTTTGGAATTGTAAAGAACTATTTCAGAACTACCTTAGTTGAGAAGTCCTGTTTAGGCCTAGAGCAAGGATGATTTTAAGGAGGGGATTTTTTTTTAAATTGTTGAAACCTTGGCGAATCTTACTAATCCTTCATATGCCAACTATAAATGTTTGGCGATATAATTGTAAAAATATTCAAATTTATAAGGATTTTATATAGTTTGTATAAAATTTTGGCGATTTTTAAGATAAAATGATTTTATCCTATAGATTTTGGGCGAATTGTTTTTAGAATAGTGAATAATTTTTTGGGAAAACCATGGAAAATTAGCCCATGAGCGAAATTTAGCCCCTAAAATCATCCTTGCCCCAGAGACAAACTTCTATTTTTCATCAAAGGCATGTGTGATTGGATTTGAGGAGGAACTACTTCCGACTTTGTTTCATGAATGGATGCTGTAATGAGTAAGAGTTTCTGAATCTATTGATAAGTTAGCTGATTCAATATTTTTCCTGTAGTTCTTGTTCTTAATGATGGAAAGCAAATCGTTCTGTTAATGTGTGATGAATGGTTAGAGCTAAGGAAACTATTTTTCTTGCCATCATTTTATTGCATGTATGTTTTATTTCGATAATTGTATCTCAGTCAATAATTGAAATACCAACAAGTTGATGTATTAATACTAGGCTTGTTAGAGGTGTGAAAATATTTGTCTACATGCTTGAGCCCGAGGGTTATCCCAAGCTCAGCCTTCTTCAATAGTTAAGATTCCCCTTTTACCCAGCTGGTTTATACCAGCACACATATTTTTATCAGACCCACCTAATAAAATAAAATACCAAAAAAAAGAACGTTTAAACTGAAGGAGGATCTTTCATAAGAAGACGTCCCATCGATCACTACATAAATCCCATCGATTATTTGGTCATATCGACAGATCTGGAGAACCATTCCACTATCAAATGCTACAGAGTCTAATTGGGGCTCGGTGGCAGGTTTGGTTCCTACTGTTGAGTTAAATGGATTTAGGACCCCTCAACATACTGTTGGGAAGTACACCAAGACTATCTTTCCTAGCAGTGATAGTAGATCAACTGGGGTACTTGATTTGATTCACACTGATGTGTGTGGTCCATGTCATTAGTTTCCTTGGGTGGTTTTGAGTACTATGTGAATTTCATTGATGACCACTCTAGGGAGACCTGGATCTTTTTCCTGAAGACCAAGAGTGAGGTCTCCAATAGGTTCCAAGAGTTCAAAGTTCTTGTGGAGAACCAGACAACAAGAAATATCAAGGTCTTGTGGTCAAAAAATTGTTGGTTGTGGAGCCTGATTATCTTCCTGATTCAGAGGTCTTTGTTTTCAGCTATGTTTATACCCCATGAAGACTTTACACCTTGGAAGAATGTACATGCCTCCATGTGGGGGAGTACAGGGGGGGCACCCCTGCGGGGTCTGGGGGCAAAGCCCCCGAAGGAGAAATTGCCTTGTAAATGTATATTGTAATTTCATAGTAAATCTGGACCATTCATTATAAGGTCACATATATCACAATAGAAGTCATGTTAGGGTTTTTTTCCCTAGAAGGAAACCCTCTTTTATGAGGGAAATGTATTGCGACTATGTATGATTGCGAATATTGTATTCCGAGATAGAAGACTATGATAGAAAGAAGAGGAAGTTACAACGGGTATGCTGTAGGTTGTATCCATTCATTTGCTAGATAATAATAAAGGAAGGGCTGTCAATTTCTCTATGGATGTAGCCCAGACTAGGTGAACCACACATATCTGTGTCTCTATTGTATTCTGTAGCTTTTGTGTTTTATTTCTACATTTTTTTTATTTTATTGCTCCATGATCCTGTTTTTCTAACAACTGGTATAAGAGAAAAATGTAACTCACAGGAAAAGAGGATTCCTGGTTCGAGTGGGAGCAATGGTAGAAGATGAAAAGTTTAGGGTTGATAAATTTAATGGCCAAAACTACCAGTTATGGAACATGCAGATGGAATATTATTTATATCAGAAGGATCTATTCCTACCATTGGGTGGAATAACAAAGAAGCCAACAACCATGAAGGATGAAGAATGGGAGGTTCTTGATAGAAATACACTAGGAACAATACGGTTGAGCCTGACAACGTCTTTGGATTTTAATATTTAGAAAGAAAAGACAACGAAGGAGCTGATGGACGCATTGGCTAAAATGTATGAAAAACCCTTGACATCCAATAATAAATTTCTAATGAAGAGATTATTTATAATGAAGATGTACAAAGGTGGGTCTGTTGCAGATCATTTAAATGAATTTAATATGGTTACTAATCAACTGAGTTCTGTAAAAGTGGACTTTGATGATGACGTCAGGGCTCTTCTAATCTTTTGCGTATTGCTAGAAAGTTGGAGCATCTTGGTCATGGATATAAGTAACTCTGTCTCTGGTTCAAACACTTTAAAATTTGATGATGTTTTTGGTGTTATCCTTAGCGAGGAAATGTGACGAAAAAATGCAGGTGAGACATCAGGTAATGCGTTAAACATGAAGAACAGGGGGATACAAAAGGATAGAGGAAAGGGATTAGGGAACCAAGAGAATTATAGGAAGGGAAGATCCAAATCCATAATAGGAAGGATAGAGTGCTAGAATTGTGGGAAGAAAGGACATCTGAAGAAATACTGCAGAGCTCCAAAGAAACAAAGAGATGGACAACAAGAGAAAAATCAGGAAACAAATGTAACAGGTGATGTGTTACA
>SNQJ01S0015299.1:44575-58204 GCA_010110895.2 Picea sitchensis | reverse complement strand
TTATGAATACAATCATGTTATAAGTTATACATTTTGTTTTAAAATGATTTGCCTTATAATTATATTTAATGATATTTATATGTTAAGTGAATTTTAAGGTTAAAAATAAGTTTTAATAAATTTTATAATAAAGTATCATGAAGTAGGATATATTTAATTTTCAAATATAACATATGTTATAATATAACATATATGAAGTAGGATGTATTTAGTTTTCATTTAATAAAATTTAAAATTATATTATCAATAAAATGATTAATGTTAATTTATGGGTTATAAAATAATGTGAGTATATAAAATTAATATGGTAAATTTTGGAAAAAAATAAAATTTAAAATAAAAAGATGGAAAAATGATTAATATAAATCTATGAAATTGATAAAATAAATTTCAGTAAAACTTAAATGATTACTTTTATATTTATTACGATTATTTTCAAAATTTTAAATTTTGTTATAATATATAATTTATTTTTAAATTACAATATTATTTTTCAAATTTTAATAAAATTTTAAAATGTTAAAATTATGACTTTGTTACATTGAATCAATCAATATTTTTATAAAGGTAGTATGATTTTTACCATGACCTTAAATTTAATAAATTTATATTTTATATTAATAAATTATATTTTGTATCAAAATTTATATATAATGTTAAGTGGGTTTGAAATATGATGATGATGGTGGTTAATGTCTAGTGAGAGTGAATTTGGTCTATTAAATATTAAGAAAGGAAACAAATTATTTGATTTTCTTTAAAATAAAAAAGTTTTAAAATAAACGTTTCTAAATCACCATAGTTTTGATGAGTTAAAAGGTTAGGAATGTTGGTATTGTAACAAATGTTTTGAAATTGAGATCTAATGTGGGTGTATGCAGAACATTAAAAGAGAAAGTACTTTTCATATTCAACCCTCTTAGTGTCACAAATATGACAAATTATTTCGACCCATGATGTTTTAGGAATTGTCCAATGCCCCATTTCACTATGGAGCTTGTGAGAGTTTGTTCTTATTTTGGAAATGCAGATTTTCTTCTTTATGCTAGTCGAAACAAAGAGATACTTTTGATCTTCTAGATTATGGTTGATCACCTCTTTATAGTATCTTAATTTTATTTTATCTACTAGTTCTTTATCGCACCACAATTTCTCCTTAAAATGAGAAGCAACAATATTTTTAATATTATCATTATTCTGCATAGTGACCTCTTCCTTTATTCCCCAATGATTTAGCCAAGACTTGACATATTTATGCCACCCTCTCTTGAGCCGCAAGTGGTTTTTACTGGAGTTAGAAGCAACCTTAGGATGCCTATTTTCTTCCATGTTGTTTATATTATTCTTGTAAATTAGGTACCTAGTCATATCCATGCTCTTAATGGGGGAAATACTTTCTTCTATGAGGAGGATATTATATGGTGTATTGCATTTCATTTTGAGATTATAAGTTATAAAATGCATTTGGAATCTAGATTTTATTTATCTTTTTCCATGATTCTCTAGAGATATTATAGCCCCCAAATTTAAAACCATATAATATAATAGGAGCAATGAGAGTCTTAAAGAGGAGTTTCTTCTTATCCCATACTTAAAGGTCCATTGACTTCATTTGTTTTCAAGTCCATAATAATCTTTCCAACCTCCATTTATCCTTTTCTCAATGTTATAGTTCTATTTAAGCTTATCATGAAGATTAATTCTGAGATATTTGTATGAAGTCACTTCCTCAAAGCTATCGTTGTCATACATAAAATTAGCGTAAGTGATATTTTTAGATTTAATTATCATAACCTTCCATTTTTTAGTGTTAATAGTCATACCCATACTAGAGAAGAAATCCTTGAGGATTTTCAGTTGCTTGAGAAGAACATAGGGAATCCTCACCATAAGAACAATATCATTAGCATAAAGCAGAATGATGATGACTATACCAATGAGAGTCAATATGACACGACCTACTTCTTCCAAACAACCCTCTAACTTGTCAATGTATATGCCAAAAAGGGTAGGGGACAAGTGACGACCTTGCTTAACTGTTATATTACAATTGATTTCTTTTGACTAGCCCTCAATGTTCCTAAACTTGGAAACAACGTTCTTGTACAATCTTATTGCAACATCTCTCAACTCAAGAGGAACATTTAGTCCTTCTAACCTATTCCAAAGGTTAGTCCTGGGCATTGTGTCAAAAATATTTTCTAAATTCAATGAAACAACATGGGAGATTGATTTTATTATCATGACACTCCTCTGCAATGATCCTAAGCATAATAAGGTGGTCCACAGTTGAATGATAGCACCTAATTCTAGCCTGGTCTTTAACTATTTTTTCATGACTTTATAGGCATACACTGATCTTATTTTCCAAAATAATTCCATATAACTTGGATAAAAGGGGGATAATCATAATGGTCCTATAGTTAGAGGAATTTATTTTATCCCCACTTTTAAAAATAGGTACAATGAGGCTTTGAGTCTAGGGTTTAGGTGCAATATTCCAGATGTAATATAATATGCAGAACATAAATATGTAGCAAGCAATGACAAAACAACAATGATATATCCATAACAATACTAGAATAACACTCGAAAGAACACCTTTATTAATGATATCAATGTTCACTTGCATCTTCGAGGGGGAAACCTCTAGAAGAGAAAAGTTCTATTACAAAAATCTCCAAGACAAAAACATCCAATGCCTCCTACTCTTATTTATACTAATTCTACCTTCTAAGGAAACTTCTAGAGGAAGATTTTTCTAGAAGCAAAAACTTCTATTAGGTCTTCTTACATTGACTTATTCTCCTTTATTTATTAGGCCTTATTAACTAATGTTGGCCTTTATTACATAGAAAAAATATACTACTAACTAATGACCCATGGAGAGGGGTTAGGATCAGATCCTAACATGCCCTCCCCCTTCAAAAGCAACCTTCTCCTCAAGGTTGTAGCTGTGGAAACTAATGGAGTATAGCTGCTAGTTCCCAAGTGGCATCCTCTGGTGATGTGTTGTTCCATTGGATCAACACTTCCTTGATAGTTATTCTATGCAGCTGGCGTTCACGGTGGTTGAGGACCACGTTTGGTTGGAGCCAAAGGGAACCTTGTTCATCTAATTCCATATAGATGGTTTGGACCCTGCAATTTTGTCCCACCACTTTCTTCAGATAGGAAACATGGAACACCAGATGGATTTTGGAAGTAGCAGGAAGGGACAATTTGTAGGCCACTAAACCAATATGCTTGATGATCTGGTAGGCCCCATAAAACTTGGGTGCCAACTTGTGATGTCCCTGGGATTTGAGAGATATTTTATTGTAAGGTTGGAGCTGGAGAAACACCTGATATCGTTCCTGAAAAACCCTTTCTGAATGATGCTGGTATCCCTATTGCTTCATGCAATTTTGGTCCATGTGGAGGTTATCCTTCAGAGTCGTAATGGTGGTTGTGTGACCTTGCAACATTGTATCAATATATTAGACCTTTGTTGTGCTTGAAAGATAGGTAGTGACTGTAGGTGGGAGCTGGCCATACACTTCTTCATATGGGGTCATTTTAGTGGCCGTATCATAGGAAGTATTGTACCACCATTCTGCCAAGGGGAGCCATTGCACCCACTGGTGTTGTTTGTCCAAAAAAAAAACATCATAAGTAGGTTTCCAAACATTTTTTGACCACTTCCGTTTGGTCATTAGACTGGGGGTAATATGTTGTGTTCATTTTCAGTTGGGTTCCCTACAATTTAAACACATCTTTCCAAAATGTGCTTGTGAAAGTGGGGCCACAATAAGATACAATAGAGGTGGGCATGCCATGTAACTTGAAAATATGATCAAAGAAAACTTCTACTACTAGTGCCGGTGTGAAAGGGTGGGGTAAGGAACAAAAATGAGCATACTTGGAGAGGCGATCAACCACCACCATGATGACACACTTTTTCCCAAGTTTAGGAAGGCCCACTATAAAATCCATGGACATTTTTGTCCACATAGAAGATGGAATGGGTAGGGGTTGTAGGGAGCCTGGAGACTTGATAGTTTCACATTTATTACGTTGGCACACCTCACATTCTGTGACAAAGTGAAGGATATCCTTCTTCATGCCTGCCCCAAAAAAAGAACGATGGACACAAGCATATGTCTTTTGGAAGCCTGAGTGACCAACAATAGCTGACGAGTGAAACTCATTTAAGAGCCTTAGCTTGAGTGTTGAAGAGGGTGAGAGAACCAGACGATCCTTATATCTAAGAATAATGCCCTGCCAAGTGTAGCCGATGGGAGGATCAGGGTCCTCCTGAAGGTGTTGAATTAACTTGGAGAGAGTTGGGCATGTTAGCCACTCTTTGCATACTTTGTCAATCCAATTAGGGATCGATAAGGATAAGGCAAAGATGGACCTGTCTTCCTCATGTTGGTGTGATAATGCATCAAATATTATATTATATTTCCACTTTTTTTATATGATTTCATAATCATAACCCAACATTTTGTTCAACCACTTATTTTTTTTCCGGGGAGGATAACTGTTGCTCCAAAAAACATTTCAGACTATGGTGATATGTTTTGATCTAAAAGCAACTTCCCAAGAGATATGGTCGCCATGTGTGCACCGCATGGAGAATGGCCATCATTTCTTTTTCACACATAGAGCTTCCCATATTGCAACCACTCAACACTTGGCTACTAAAGGCCAAAGGTTGACCATCTTGTGTGAGCACTACGCCTATACCAATTCCAGAAGCATCCGATTNTAGCCGATGGGAGGATCAGGGTCCTCCTGAAGGTGTTGAATTAACTTGGAGAGAGTTGGGCATGTTAGCCACTCTTTGCATACTTTGTCAATCCAATTAGGGATCGATAAGGATAAGGCAAAGATGGACCTGTCTTCCTCATGTTGGTGTGATAATGCATCAAATATTATATTATCTTTCCACTTTTTTTATATGATTTCATAATCATAACCCAACATTTTGTTCAACCACTTATTTTTTTCCGGGGAGGATAACTGTTGCTCCAAAAAACATTTCAGACTATGGTGATATGTTTTGATCTAAAAACAACTTCCCAAGAGATATGGTCGCCATGTGTGCACCGCATGGAGAATGGCCATCATTTCTTTTTCACACATAGAGCTTCCCATATTGCAACCACTCAACACTTGGCTACTAAAGGCCAAAGGTTGACCATCTTGTGTGAGCACTACGCCTATACCAATTCCAGAAGCATCCGATTCCACCAAAAAGGTTTTGTTGAAATTAGGTGTTGCTAGGATAGGAGTAGTGCACATGGCCCTCTTTAATTCTATGAAGGCTTTCTTAACAACATGTGTCCAATGAAATGCATTCTTCTTAAGAAGGTCAGTCAATGGCTTAACAATTTTTCCATAATAGTGGACAAATTTCTTGTAATATCCCGTGAGACCAAGAAAACCCCTTGAGCACTTTAAGGTCTTGGGTTGCGACCACTTCTGCATAGATTGTCTCTTTTTGGGGTCCACTTTTACCCCTTATTGATTGAAAATGTGTCCCAAGAATTCCACTTCACTAGCTCCAAATGAACATTTGGTCTTTTTGAAAAAAAATTGGTTTTCCTGCAGCAAGTGAAGGACTTTGTCCACATGAAGAAGGTGGCTATCCAAAGTGCGTCTGTAAATGAGGATTTCATCAAAGAAAACCAAGACAAACTTTCGAAGGTAAGGTTTCAATAATTCTTTTATGAGACTTTGGAAGGTGGATGGAGAATTGCAAAGGCCAAAAGGCATGACCAAGAATTCATAATGTCCTTCATGAGTTCTGAAAGCATTCTTCAGAATATATGCCTCCTTCATCCAGATCTGGTGATAGCCAGAGCGAATTTCTAATTTTGTGAATACATAGGCACCTTGGAGTTCATACAACAAAACATCAATGAAAGGAATTGGAAACTTATCTTTGATGGTTAGTGTATTCAGGGAACAAAAATCAGGGCACATGCACCAAGTACCTTCTTTCTTTAAGACCATCACCACTAGTGAAGAATATGGGTTGGTACTAGGGAGAATTACCCCTGCCTCTAGTAATTCATGTACCATATTTTCTATTTCATTTTTTTGAGAAAATGGATATCTGTAGGGACATACATTGGGGGGTTGACTTCTTGGAAGGAGAGGGATGCTATGATCATGCTCACCCTTGGAGGGAGGTAAGGCTATGTGAACCTCAAAGACCTTGGGGTACTTTTCCAATATGAGTTGTAGGCTAGGAGGAACTACTTGAGAGGCATGTTCAATGACCTATATGACATTAAATTGAGAAATCACATCATGGTGACCTTTCTTCAACAATTTTTCCATCCTGTGAGAGCTGATGATTTCAGGAGAGCCCGCTTGGAGACCTCAGAGGGTATAGGGGTGAGATTCTTGGGTGAAGCTCATATATAATTCTTGATAATCCATTGTGATTGGCCCCAGAGTGCGAAGCCATTCCACTCCTAATACAATATCACAACCACCCATGGAAATATAGAACATGTGGGTTTTCAAAGTATAATCACCCATTTGGAGTTTGACATTGTCACAACATCCCCCACACTTCATAGTACCACCATTAATGATGAGGATTTGAAAATTAGAAACAAGGTGGACAAGGCAATGGATCTCCTCAACAAGCCTGCGATGAATAAAATTATTGGTGCTACCATTATCAATCAACACCACCACTGACCGATGTTTTATGTATCCCTTGAGCTTCAATGTCTGCAGGGATGAAATACCCAAGAGTGCATGAAGCGATATGATAGGTTCCTCTGGTTCCACATGGGTTACAACTACAACTTTGACGTGATCACTTGGTGGAGCCTCATCTGGGTTAGGAGGCTCATTGGATGGGATGTATTCATAAGGAGAGGAAGCAAATGCATCAATTTGGAAGAACTTTTGTGCTCTACATTTATTCCATGATGAATACTTTTCATCACAATAGTAGCAAAGTCCTTGCTTGTGATATTATGCCATTTCTGCTGGAGATACCTTTTGGACCTTCAATATTTGTGTTGGAGCTGGGTGAGCCCTGGGGTGAGGATGGGTGAGAACTCGAGCCCTCATGGGTGGGGCCTGAAGGACAGTATTTGATTTTGTTGCTAATTGACATGCCTGCAACCAGGTAGTAGGATGATGCATGCTCACATGATCTTGGATGGATTCCTTTAAGCCACTGATAAAACATTCAAGGTAAAATTCACCATATAATCCCTTAGTCCTGATAGCCAACTATTCAAATGCCTTCATGAAATCTATGACTAATCCAGTTTGGCATAGCTTTGTGAGTCTACCAAAAAAATGTTATTCCCTATCAAAATGGGCACAAACTGCTTTAGTGAACATGTTCCAAGTGGATATTCCTGGATAACATTTCTTATTCCACTGCCACCACTTCCATCATTCTTGGTCTAGGTACAAAACACCTACATGGAGTTTGGTTTCATCATCCCAATATTATGGAGGGAGAAGTATTGTTCCATTTGAGAGACCCACCTTGCTAGGTTGGATCCATCAAATTTATACATGTCAACTTTGGGCACCTTATTCTAAGAGTGTAGAGAACCCCAAGGGGAGTGGGAGGAATGAGTATGCTCATAATGAGAATGCTGAGAGTCCTTTGCATTGGGCTCTACTTGCTTACCTTTTGTGAATGGCTGCATGGATTCACATATGGCTACTTGTATTTCTGCAGGGAGGGAGTCTTTGACTTCTACTCATATGGTAGCGGGGATGGATTCCATTTGCATTTATAAGCTAGACAACCTAGTCTCCTAGTCTTCTTGGGTCTGAGCTCGGGTGGTTGACATGGTATCGTCTTAGGTAGTAGATGAGGTGTTAGATGAAAATATGAACCACAAAAAGTGAGATGTACTGGGGTGATCAGGACAAAGAGAGGAGTACAATGGGATATGTATCAAATAAGGGTGTCTCGGAAAGGGGTGGGACTGCGAAAAAAACAAAAAGGATTAAAAGTGAAGGGTACCACTGCGACCATAATAAAGAGACTAAGGTAATGGACTAGGTTACAAATAAGGGTGTTGGCCGACCCCAAACTTTATTTTTACTCTTGCAGAGTTATACTCCACCCTGAATACTTCTACAGTGGCAGAATTCCCAAATTCTCAATAATAAAAAATGTCGACAGGGAGTGTTTCTGTAGTGAAAATTTTTGACAGGGGCTAATTTGCAGTGAAATTGATCAGTTGTTGTCTTCCCAAGAGTTAGGGTTTGTAGGGTGTCTACAATAAATGGTTTTCCCTGTGCTATAACTCTCTTATATATGTGCAGGGTCTAATAGTAGTACTCAACCCAATATCTCAGGGCACCAACCAAGGAGGCTAGATCGTACCCTTAGTCGTACTACTCAACTACCCAGGTACTAGAGAGTCTCTTCCCAAGTGTTGTTCTCAGTGACACTATAACAGTCAGGCGACCGATCGATTTATCTATAGAGGGCTTCATGATGCCTAGGCCGATCTGTATACAGCTGTTGTCTGATGCGCTACGACTTGAAGGGGTACCAATAGGGGTTACAAGGGTGGCCAACATATGTGCACTTAAAAAACACTTGTATTTCCTGCATTTATTACTCCCTGACCACAATTTTATGTGCATACAAACATATATTTGTAGCTTAAAGATGTCAAAATATGTCTCTACCCTGAAAAAAATTACCCCACAAGTCTCTCCTAGGAAAGAGCTCTGATACCACTTGAAATATTCCAGATGTAATATCATATGCAAGACAAAAATATTTAGCAAGCAATGTCATAACAACAATGATATATCTAGAACAATACCAGAATAACACCAGAAAGAACACCTTTATTAATGTTAGCAATGTTCACTTGCCTCTTCGAGGGGGAAACCTCCAGCAGAGAAAAGCTCTATTACAATAATCTCCAAGACAAAAATATCCAATTCCTCCCACTCTTATTTATACTAATTCTACCTTCTAAGGAAACTTCTAGAGGAAGATCTTTCTAGAAGTAGAAGCTTCTATTAGGTCTTCTTACAATGACTTATTCTCCTTTATTTATTAGGCCTTATTAACTGATGTCAGCCTTTATTACATAGACAACATATCCTACTAACTAATGACCCATGGAGAGGGGTTAGGATTGGATCCTAACATTAGGGAAACCCTATTTGACTTCTAAATCAAAGAGCCTGTGGATGTGAGGGATGAGGAAAGGCCCTTTGATTTTTAAGATTTCTACTTGGAAGCCTTTGATGTCCTTATCTTTCCCTTTTGCAAGCTGTTGAACCCAAAACTCTATGTTATCTATAGAAAACACCTATTCCTTTGTAGAAATGGTTTGAATGTTGTCCATGACATTAGGGGATTCATAAATATTTTTAAGGTAGGAATTCTAGTCCCTCAAGGAAATTAGACTATTTTCTTTAGTTTTACAATTCAAAATTTTCCTCTATAATTTATTAGGATCTAGCGTAGATAGGTGCAAAAGCTTATGTAGTTTTCTATTTATATAGTAACTTTTTTTCCTTCTTTTTATTAGGGATTTGTATCTATTTATTGTGTCATATTTTAAGGACTCATTAGAAGAATCCCTCATGGAATTTCTAGCAATATTACACTCTTTATCATACCAAGGGTTGGTCATTCTATTTTCCCTTTTACACAACACCTCGATATAGAACTTGTTGATGGAATTAGGGAGGGTTGTCATAAAATTATGATAGAGATCATCAATATTGTTCTGATCTAATAGGATATTTAATTCATTGTTTAAATCCTTTAAAAAATATTAGATTTATTTTTRTCAAAAATCAARTGCTTTTGGTTATCATAATTCTCTTCAATAATACTTTTMTRGATGACAATGTTTAAGGTTAGGRTTAAAGATATATGATAAAAGTTAGGTGCATGGTCATTTAAAAGGGTGAAAATTTACAATTTGATTGTATACACAGATATCATATATATTTGCTAAATGTTTCTTGGAATTTTTAAAAATTAAAATATTACTTTTTATTGTATACATTTTTACGATGTCAAAATAAAAGTAAATCACTTTTAGTTAAGGAAAGTTTATTTTTTACTTTTCCATTTAAATTTGACATATATGTCTCCTAAATTTCTTTTGGATATTTTAGTTATCATGGTTATTCTTATGGTTGTGAAATTTGCATAGGAACATTCTTTATGGGACCTGGAATAAATCGAAAAATCTGAATAATATTTCATAAGCTCTATTTTTTAATGAAATGCTATGCTCCATACTTTATTCTCTTGATTGAAGTTGGAGTTAAGGAAAGTTTATTTTTTACTTTTCTATTTAAATTTGATATATATGTCTCTTAATTTTTTTTTCGATAATTTAGTTATCATGGTTATTCTTATGGATGTGAAATTTTTATAGGAACATTTTTTATGGGATTTGGAATAAATTGAAAAATCTGAATAATATTTCATAAGTTTTATTTTTTAATGAAATGATATGTTCCATACTTTATTCTCTTGATTGAAGTTGGATGTACTTATGTGGAATCTAAAGGTGTGTAAATTGTTCAATTTTTTTCCAAGAAAAAAATTCACATTTTCAATTGCACTATAGACTAAAAATCACATTCTTTAGGTGTTCAAAGAAAAATACAAATAAAATCAAGTACAAGTGTATATTGCATATACCAAGTTAAAATTACATTAGTAATGTACATTTCGTTTCTTTCCCTTTATAAAGCAATCCTTGATCTTTTCCTTTTTCCCTTCCTTCTTTTTAATTTCTTGCCACCCCTTTGAAAAATGAGCCACAATGACTAACTATGAGTCAGAAATCGAGATATTAGAGTTGTTAGAAGGAACCCGTTTCTTATCTGAATCAAATGTATCGGTTTCATGATTTCTTTTTGTCCCACCCAAAGGAGCATTAGCTACCATGGCCTCCCTTGAGGAGGAGATTATTGTATCCATTTACTCTACTTTATCCCTCAAAAAAAGATTGGATTCTCCAATTGGCACTTATGGGTCCCATTTTACCTCATACTAATCAAGGTTAGTATCCAAACTTGTTTCCTCTAGAAAATTCCATCTCTTTGGTTTTGATTTGGTTCCTTTTTTCCTAGGAGGATGAGCTTGATCAAGAAGAAAAGTAGCTTGTAAATGTCTTGGAATATGACATATCCTACACTTGAATGTTGTGTTCTCATAATCTAATACCTATGTATATTTAAAATTCTTCCATGTGAGAATCATTTTTTCTATAAGATATTCACTAAGGTCTATCTCAATGTAAATGCAGGGATATGTGCATAAATTTGTTGCAAGTCTCTCAAGATATAATTTTATGTTATTATCCAAAGCATTCCCAATATCCTCAAAACTAAATAGTAGAAATGTAATGACAAATTGGGAAGATGAAACAAAACTAGAATTCTAGCAATTGACATAGTGTTAGGATCAAATTTAGGTAACTAAGGAGTTATACAATATCTTGCACTTCCCCAAGCCCAGGGATCCTCCTCAAACACTTATGGATAATAAACATGATCATAGAACCGAACAATAAAAAATTCATTGGAGCACAGAGAGATCTCACGTTTCTTTGTCCAAGTTGATTGATTCCAATTAAACAATATTGATGTAGGAGGTCAATACCCATTAAAACTACATATACTTGAATATTTTTCATATAGTAAATGTAGATGGGTTACCTTTGGTGCTGTAATATCCTCCAATGACAACTCTTCATCATGCACCACTATATAAGCACTATGAATAAGAGAAGGCCTCAAAGCATTTGAATTACTAGATTTGTGTTTGACTGCATCCTTAAATGACATGAGTTTTGAATTTGTATGCATTCTTGAACCACAACTACTCCATGCAATCACAATAGCAAATTTATGATAGAATCTTTGTCTATATTATAGACAGATAATAGAGTTTGATCATTTATTTGTTCACCCTCGTAGATTAAATGTTGTTGGTCCAAATGAATCCCTTGTGCACACTCCAATTTCTGCTTTAGATAAAAACCACAATCTACATAATGCATGCACAAGTAGATGGTTTCTCCAAAGAGGAACCTATTCATAATTTAAAATTCTACCTTCCTTTCTTCAAAAACACCAAAAACGATTTGCTGGCAGAAATTTTGTCAAACACTTTGCTTACAAATATTTTGTCAAACACTTTGCTTACAAATATTTTGTCAAACACTTTGCTTACAAATATTTTGTCAAACACATGCTAGGTACTTACAATATGTTAGCATTGATTGTGTGTATAATTTCACTAGTGCTGGGGGATCTGGAACTATATATCCTACTGGAACTGGAACTCCAACTGGGGATGGATATGAAACTTCTACTGGGTGCCAACTCCATCAACTGTTCCATCATTGACTGGATCTATTGCTTAAACAACTAGCTAAGATGMYGCTGTCCTTATATCGATCTCGTTCATCAGCTGCAGAATCTACTCGAACAACTGCTCCTGCATCTTGAACTGCTCGTTTATATCCTACTCCTACCTTTGCCTTTGACGCCGGGTCTACTACTCGATTTGCCTTTACCCCTGCCTATGATCGTAGTGCCTCTGCCTTTATAGCTGGATATGGAACTGGTCATGCATATAGAGATGAAAGGTACGTCCGCTCTATATACATTTTTTTTTTTTAAGATATACTGATCATTATTAATACTTTGGCCAAACACTTTGAGAGGAAGTGTTTCATCAAGTGCTTGGAAGGATTCTTGAAATACTAAATCGCAATACCACTATGAATCTAAAGAAATGTGCCAATAAACCCTATCCACCTAACCAATCATGTTTACACGCCTGCGAATCTCCACATTAGTCTAGCATCTTTCATCATATACTTTTCTTGCTTATTCATGATTATTAGTAAAAAGTAGAGTCCCAACAAATGATGTGAAAACAACTCACTTAAAAAACCTGGTTTTCCCATTGACCATGGGCTTAATTACCTTGTTCTTGGGGTCGTCAGATTCAAAATCCATGGACCTAATGATTCAATAGTTCTTTAGGATTTTTTTTTTTGGTTCTTGATGATTTTGTTATGACTCAAACTAAAGAAAAACTCATTGAAAGTTGACCAATAATAAGTTCCATGTTATTTCTTATAATATGAGAAATAACCACCTTAAACTTAAAAGAGGCTAAGCTAGAAACTCTATTCTTGGCTTGGCTTAGCTTTAAAACATAAAAGAAAACAATCAAATTAATAATATAGATAATAATATATAATAGTTCTTTATAAAATTTTTGGAAAAAAGTCATTATGAAGTTTAAAGATATGACGTTAAAACCATAATGAAATCAATAATAAAAGAGAATTAAAATATTACAATTAATTTTTATCAATTATATTTAATAAAAACTATTTTTCTAACATTATAAACTAAAAAATTATACTCAAATTCAAAATATAACTTTATAGTGAAATTGGTTGACTAACGCAATAAAATTTGTGATGTCAAATTGAAAATATAACTTCATAGTGAAATTGGTTAACTAAGGCAATAAAATTTGTGATGTCAATGAAATTAAGGATGAATATCACTTTTTTTTTAACATTAACTCTTATCTTTAATTATATAAAACATAAGTTTATCCATCTTCAT
>SNQJ01S0015299.1:21154-36952 GCA_010110895.2 Picea sitchensis | reverse complement strand
CCCAGGACCAGGTTCGTGGAGCAGTGGTCGGCTTCATCATTGTAAGTTGATTTTTTGAAGTTAATAATAAAGAAGTACTTTCCCGTCCCACCATATGAGGTTTTCATGGTTTATTGCATACATGTTGATTAAATCTCTAACTCATTAATCTGTAGATCAAATGCATGTGGAGTTCTTAGTTTGTGTTGTGTGAATGCATGTCAGCCTTGGGAGGAGAGCTGTAGTCAAAGAACGACCAAGCGTGAAGAAGGATCGATATCAAACGCTCGAAATAAGGTATGCTCACTTGATCTTCTTAACGACGTATTTGCTTAAGAATAATGGGGATTAGGTCTGGGATGACGGTAGAAAGTAGGATTCTTTAGGTCTTTTCTGCATGCATTATAAAACCCTAAGTGCTAGTCCGTAGAGGGATTTCCCACTCACAAAAAATAGTGACACAATAGGAGAAGGAAGGAGGCACTAGAGCCTACCCCCCCTTAATGAGAACTTATTGAAATCGTAACATAGATCAAATTTTTAAAAACTTCACTTCTGTAAGAGAATTTGTGAAAATGTTTGCAACTTGATCTTCTGTAGGAGAAAATAACACTTCAATAACTTGATCATGAATGTGATTTCTGATGAAGTGCATGTGTAGCTCGATGTGTTTACTGCGCTGATGTTGAACTGGGTATTTGGCGAGCTTGATGGCACTCTGATTGTCACACCAAAATCTAGTCAAATTCTACTGCTGGAATCCAAACTCTGAAAGGATATGTCAAAGCCATAAGGCTTTCTAACTTGCATTTACTGCTACTCGGTACTCTACTTTTGCTGAAGAAAGTGCAATAGCCTCTTGTTTCTTACAGGCCCATGTGACAGGTCCTGAACAAATGCTAAAAACATAACTTATAGTAGACTTCTGATCATTAGGGTCTCCGACCCAATCTGAATTAGTGAAACCAACCAATAAAGGAGTCGCCCATGAATTGTAATGTATCCTAAATTGAATTGTACCATGAACATACCAAAGTATACTTTTAGACTATTTCCAATGGATTTCATGGGGTGTTTTCATATACTGGACCAAAAGACCAATAAAAAAGGAAAGATCAAGACGTGTATGAGTTAATTATAAGAGGATACCAACTAACTAATGGTACAAGGTGGCATCAAATTCGAGATAAGTACAGGTGGCAACAAGATTGACTCCATACTAGAAGGGAGAAGGGGCTGGTTTACAATCTTCCATGTGAAAGCGACAAAGAAGGTCACAAACATACTTAGACTAGGAAATACAAATTCCTTCATTGGTTTGTAAAACTTGGAGGCCAAGGAAATAGTGCAAAAATCCTAATTTTTTCATTTCAAATTTATTCTTAAGACTGGTTTTCACATGGTTTAAATTTTTTGAGTCACTACCAGTAAGGATAAGGTCATCAACATAAATGACAAGGATTATGAGATGGGTTACTGCTTTCTTGGTATATACATTAGGATCATAATGAAATCTAGAAAATCCGGTGTTAATAAGAAAGTTGTCCATTTTGGCATACCAAGCTCAGGGAGCTTGCTTAAGACCATAAAGATATTTATTAAGGCGACGAACAAGACCAGAGTCATTCTGGACATAGTTAGGAGGTTGTTCCATGTAGATTTCTTCTTGCAAATATCCATGCAAGAAGGAGGATTTAACATCCATATGATGGACCTTCCATTTATGTCAGACAACAAGGGAAATAACAAGGCAGATGGAATTCATTTTGGCTACTGGGGAAAAGGTTTCATTATAGTCAATTTCTTCAACTTGGGAAAATCGTTTGGAAACTAACTGAGCCTTGTTCCTTTCAACATTTCCATCTTAGGCATACTTAATTATGTAGACACATTTACATATGACAAGTTTTCTTCCTTTTGGAAGAGGTACAAGATCCCAAGTATCATTTTCCATTAAAGAACGATACTCTTCATTCATTGTTGTATCCCAATCTGGATGACTTGAAACTTCTGCAAATGTCTCTGGATCACAAGTCTCTAAAATTGAGCCAAAAGAGAAGAGGCTCGTTGGAACTGAGAACGTGTCTGACGTTGATCTGAAGGATCACTGACAAGATCACCTGCTACTTCTCGTGTTGAAGAAACCCATCTAGGAAGTGATGGTGCTAGTGTTGGTTCAGGTTCAATGGACTCATTTGTAGGAAGGTGAGAAGGCGGAGGTGGATTTTCATCCTCACTGTCATCATCTGAAGAAGAAAAGATAATAGGAACAAAAGAAGGCACAAATTTCATAGATGGCTCGTAGGCCAAAGAAGGCACAATCGCCGAATTAGGCTTGCATACCAAGATATTTTCATCAAATTTAACATCTCTTCTAATAATAATTTCATTACAATTTGGTTGAAGAAGTCTGTAACCTTTGACATCTTCAGAATAACCAATAAATATACACTTCTCACTTTTAGGATGCAATGCTTTCCTTTTCTCATTAGGAATGTGAGCCCATGCTATACTGCAAAATACATAGAAGTGTCTTACATATGGTTTAATTTTATTCCAAGCTTCTTCTGGTGTTATATTTTTAAGAGCCTTTGTGGGAGTGCGTTTTACTATGTAATTTGCACAGATGATGGATTCCACCCAATACTTTAGACTTAATCCCTTAGATTGGATAATACAATTAGCCATTTCTTTTAATGTGTGGTTCTTTCTCTCAGATACAACATTTTGCTATGGTGTATCTGGAACACTGTGTTGCATTTGGATGCCCTGTGTAGCAGTAACTTGTACAATTATTGTTTACATATTCGCCTCTATTATCTGTTCTTAATATTTGAATTTGATGTCCAAATTGATTTTCCACAAGTGCCTTGAAGGGTAGAAACTTGTCAAAAACTTTGCCCTTAAGTTTTAATAAGTAAACCCAAGTACGTATGGAAAATTCATCAATGAAAGTTAAGAAATACTTGCACCCAGAAAAAGAAGGAGAATAAAGTGGACCACACAAGTCACTATGAACAAGTTGCAAAGGGCCTGAGGCATGCCGAGAGGCATGTTTGTCAAAATTGTCCAGATGATGTTTACCGAGAACACAACCAACACAAACACCATCTCTGCATGAAAAAATAAGAAGACTAGACACCATCTATTGATTACATAGTTTCTGCGATGAGCGATAGTTTAGATGACCAAACCGCTCATGCCAAAGTTTGCTCAAGTCATCGCTATGAGCAACAAAACCTAATGGAAAAGATGATGACCCAAATTTGTCAAACTTGTACAACCTGGTAATATGATCATCAATTCTAGTTGCAAGAACATACTGAGGATCATTTAGATCCTTGATTACAAGTTGGTGAGGTGAAAACTCTACGGTTTTACCTTCACCTAAATGAGTGATTTGATATACTGATATAAGGTTACATGAAAGACATGGAACACATAATACATCGTTGAAATGACCATTATCTACTTGAATTGTTCCAGATCCTTCAACACTAAGAGATATATCATCACCAACAAATATTTTCTTGGTGTTACATTAATTTAGAGTAGAAAATATGGCTTTATCCCTAGCCATATGATAATATGCTCCATAATCAATAAGCCACTCATCAAAAGAAGAACTAGAAGTTGCATTAAGGAGAAACTAGAAGCAGAAAGTGCATGTCCATGAGAGGAAGAAGAAGAAGTAGAATCAATCATGATGTTTTTCTTCTTCATCACTTCTTCTAAAGATTCCATCTTCTTGAAACATTTGAACTCATCACGGCCATCTTTCCCACAAAATTTGCAATGTCTGTCAGTCTTCTTATTTTTAGATTTTTCTCCTTTGTCACCATTAGGAACTGAAGTTTTCTGAGTGGGTTTGGGACCATTGTTTTGCTGCTTTTTGTGGCAAGGATGTTGCTTCTTGGGATTCTTGGGTTTATCTTTCCACTAGGCGACTAAGGCTTTGTTGGAGGCACCTATAGTACTGATCACTCCTAGTTGTACAATATTATCTTGCTCTCTAATCAAAGCATCAAAAAAGGACTCGAGAGTGTGTTTTTGATAAGCTTTCCCTAGAACCCCTCTCATGGCATAAAATGTAGATACAAAGAAATAATATGCACTACCTAACTTAGAAATAATAATATATATGCAACGCTCTTCCTCCAACTTTATGTTACACTCTTCACATAAAATTCTAAGTGTTTTAAACTTGGATAGATAGTCTTCAATGGAAGAAAAATCATTTGGAATTAAAGTCAATATATGATTTTCTAACTAATGTGCTCGAATAATATTGTGTTTACCAAACATAGATTCAAGCTTTTCCCAAGCTTCATCGGGGTCATCAATTTATTGAAGGTGGAACCTTAAATCACGAGGGATGGACATTCCGATTAGTCCATGTGCTTCATAATTAATATTATCCCATTTGACTTTCTTTTCATCATCAATGGGTTCTTTTTCTTTTCCCAAGGTAATCCGGTACATGCCTTTACTTCTTAATAAATCCTCCAAATGAGATTTCCATTGGAAGTAATTGGCGTTGGTAAGAAAAAGATCACTGGAAGAAACCATATTAAATATGTAGATAATATGGATTTAAAAACTGAAATTAATGATTTGGATGGAAAGATCTTGAAAAAATAGGCGGTTTAAAAAAACAACACTGAAAATAGACTTCGGATGTAAAGTTATGTCCTTTAAAAAAAGACATAAATGGTAACCAAAGAACCATGTGGAAAGTAGAAGTTGGTCTACGTGGTGATACCTTTCCAAATAAACTCACATTTACAAATAAGTTGCTTTATGAAGTGACCCACTTTTATAAAAAGAAGCAGGATCACTTTTACAATGAAGTTACTTTATAAAAGAAAGTTGCATGCAAAATAAATAACTTTAAAATGAAATATTAAAGCTACTTATAGTGATTCACTTTTATACTTGAGGTAAAATACACTTTACAATGGATGCATGAAATTAAAAAAAAAATTAACAAAAAAGAGACTTGAACTCAAGGCCTCTTACTTAATAAGACAACTTTTAACCAAGTGAGCTAGCAAAACAATGTTGTATTTTTTAGAAGGATGATTATTGTTGTTGTTGTTGAAGATGACCTTGGAGAGCATGCTCATAAAAAAATCTTTTCACACAAGAAAATTTTTTCTCTTCTTGATGACAACAAAGGTTAGATCTCAGTTAGCTTACCCGAAAAATGCACCTTTTCCTATCTGTTTCTGATTTGCCGAGATCGCACAGGGTGCGGGGAAAATAACATAAGCAGATATAAAAGAGTAGCAACCCAGAAAAAAACAATATAAAACCGAAATAATACTCTGCACAAGTTTAAAAAGGGTGTATTCAGGCTTTATACCTCCAGATCTGATTGAAATGGCCGTATCTTGGGAAACCAAAAACCTTTTCGAGTGAAAAAAAGTGTTCTCGGCTGAAACGAGCGCTCCATATGCAATGAAATAGTCCTCCTAGCCCAGAAATGTGCATAAATGGCAGAAAATAGAGATGAGGCAACTTGGATTCACAATCTCGATCTACAACGAGAGTGAATCTTCAAATAGGCTATGATACCATGTTCAACAACACAGGTATTCCAACAGAGGACGAACACCTTCAATAACCACTCACACAACCATATCAAAGATCAACACATCGATATTTTGACGTGGTAAAACCCCTACAGGGAAACATCCATGACCCCAACCAATGCAACCACTTGGAGAAATTTATTAATGCAAAAGAAAAAGATTACAAAGAGATTTTAAAAGAGATTTTCTCACAATCAATCATCGAAAAATGAACCTCCATGATTTGTAAATAGAGATAATGGACCAATTATGTGTTAATCCACATATCAATGTATTCATTAAGATCGAGATGAATATGAACCATTGGATCACTCTATGTCGAGAACATATCATGATCGTCGGATTTTCTAACTACAAATGCATACTAAAGAAACACACTAAGAAACACACTAAGAAACACACTTTTACCTGATGACACATTAGGCCAAGTATATATTAAATAACTCCTAAATGTCTAAATATCCTAAAGGAATCTCTAAGGAGTGCTTATAAAAAACCATCTCTTGAGTCATTTTGTGATGCTCTGATTTGAGAGAAAGATAAGATTGTGAAACTTGGATTGATTAACAATGTAGGTACATCCAAAAATGTCTTAGTGAACCAATAGAAATATAAACCCAAGAATCCCAAGAAGCAACATCCTCACCACAATAATAAGCAAAACAAGGGTCCCAAACCCTCTCTGTCATCTTTTTCTCCTAATGGCGACAAACGAGAAAAATCCAAAAGTATGAAGATTGAAAGACATTGCAACTTTTGTGGGAAAGATGATCAAGTGGAGTATAAATGTTTTAAAAATGTGGAATCCTTAGAAGCAGTGATGAAGAAGCAAAACATCAATATTGATTCTTCTTCTTCTTCTCATGGACATGGACTTTCTAGTTTTGGTTTCTCCTTCAATGCAACTTATACTTCTTCTTTTGATGAGTGGATTATTGATTCTAGAACATCTTATCATATGGCTAAGGATAAATCCATATTTTCTGCTCTTAATGAATACAACACCAAGAAAATATTTGTCGATGATGATATATGTCTTAGTGTCGTAGGGTCTGGAAAAACTTCGGTAATAATGGTCACTTCAATGATGTATTATGTGTTCCAAGTCTTTCCTGCAACCTTATATCAGTGTATCAAATCACTTATTCAGGTGAAGGTAAACATATAGAGTTTTCACATCACCAAGATGTAACCAAGGATTTAAAATATCCTAAGCATGTCCTCAGAACTAGAATTGTTGATGACATTACCAGGTTGTACAAGTTTGACAACTTCAGGTCATCATCGTTTCCTTCCATTTTTGTTGTTTATAGTGATGATTTGAACAAACTTTCTCATGAGAAATTTGGTCATCTAAACTATTTCTCTTTGAAACAACTATGTAATCCACACATGGTGACTGGTCTTCCTCTTGTTGCCTCTAGAGATGGTGTTTGTGTCGGTTGTATTCTCAACAAACATAATCGAGACAACTTTGACAAATATGTCTCTTGGCATGCCTCGACCCCTTTGCAGCTTGTTCACAATGATTTGTGTAGTCCAATTTCTTCTCCTTCTTTCTCTGGGTGCAACTATTTTTTAACTTTCATTGATGACTCCTTCAAACACACTTTGGTTTACTTCTTAAAACTTAAGATCAAAGTGCTTGACAAGTTTTTGACTTACAAGGCCCTTGTATAAAAATAATCTTGACATCAACTTTAAAGGTTAAGAATAGATAATAGAGGTGAATATGTTAACAATAAATTTACGAGCTACTTCAATGCATAGGGCATTCAAATGAAACATACTATTCCATATATACCGAAACAAAATGTTGTTGTTGAAAAAAAGAATCACACATTAAAAGAAATGGATAATTGTATGATCCAATCTAAAGGATTAAGTATTCATTATTGGGAGAAGGCCATTAGCTGTGCAAATTAAATAGTAAATCACACTCCCACAAAGGCTCTAAAAAATATAATATCGGAAGAAGAATGGAATAAAATGAAGCTAGATGTAATCCACTTATGTGTATTTGATAATGTTGCATGGACTTACATTCATGATGAAGCTTGAGGTCATCCAAATTGGGACACAACAATGAATGAAGAGTATCTCTGTTTAATGGAAAACGATACTTGGGATCTTGTACCTCTTCCAAAAGGAAGAAAACTTGTCAGATGTAAATGGGTGTACAAAACTAAGTATGCATTATATGGAAGTGTTGAAATACATAAGGCCTAGTTAGATTCCAAAGGGTTCTCTCACGTTTAAGGCAATGATTATAATGAAACATTTTCTCCTATAACCAAAATGAATTCCATCCGCCTTGTTCTATCCCTTGCTACTTCACATAAATGGGAAGTTCATCAGATGGATGTTAAATATGCCTTCTTGCATTAGGATTTGCAAGAAGAAATATAGATGGAACAAACTCCTGGCTATGTCCATAATTACTCCATCCGTTTTTGCTGCCTTATGGTCTTAAGCAAGCTCCTGGAGCTTGGTATGCCAAAATGGACAAATTTCTTCCTGATACCAAATTTTATAGATGTCATTCTGACCTTAATGTCTATACCAACAAAGTAGGAAGTTGTCTCATAATCCTTGTTCTTTATGTTGATGACCTTATCCTCACTGGTAGTGACCCAAATTTTTTAACCCATGTGAAATCCACCCTTAAAAAGAAGTTTGAAATCACAGACTTAGGCTACTTGCATTATTTTATTGTTCTCCAAGTATTGCAAACCAATTTAGGAATATTTATTTTCTAGTTTGAGTATGCTTGTGACCTTCTTCATCGATTTCACATGGATGATTCTAAACCAACCCCTTGTCCCTTCTAATCTAGAGTCAAACTTGTTGGCACTTGTACTTCTCCTGAAGCTGATGCCACCTTGTACTGTTATTTAGTTAGTAGCCTCTTATAATTGACTCATACCTGTCCAAATATTTCCTTTGTTATTGGTCTTGTTGCTCGATATATGCAAATGCCACATGAAATCCATTGGAAAGAAGTTAAAATGACACTTCAATATGTTTGGGGTACTATTTCGTTTGGGATACATTACAGTTCAGGGGGGACTCCTTTGCTGGTTGGTTTCATTGATTTAGATTGGGCCGATGACCCTGATGATTGAAAGCAGGGATAATTTTAAGGATGAAAATTTATTCTAAAATGTAGAAACCTTGGTGAATCTTACTAGTCCTTAATATGAAAACTACAAAATGTTTGGCGATATTTTTTAAAAAATATTCAAATTTATAAGGACTTTATATAGTTTGTATATAATTTTGGCGATTTTTAAGGTAAAATAATTTTATCTTATAGAATTTGGGCGAATCATTTTTAGAAAAAATGGAAATTAGCCCCTAAAAGTTTCCTTGATCATAAGTCTACTATAGGCTATGTTTTCAGCCTTGGTTTTGGACCTGTCACTTGGGACTGTAAGAAACAACAAGCTATTGCTCTTTCTTTGGCAGAAGCAGAGTATTGAGAAATGATTAATGTAAGTCAATAAGCCTTATGGCTTCGACAAATCCTTTCAGATTTTGGATTCCATCAACAACATATGACCACCCTCTGGTGCAACAATCAGAGTGCCATCAAGATTTCCAAGGATCCAATTCAACATCGGTGAAACAAACACATGGAGCTACACGTGCACTTCATATGAAATCTCATTCATGATTGAGTTATTGAGGTTCTCTTTTTCCCTTCAGAAGATCAAGTTGCAGACATTTTCACAAAGCCTCGTATAAAAACAAAGTTTTCCAAGCTTCAATCTATGTTAGGAGTTCATGAAGCTTTCATTAAGGGGGGATAAGCTCTAATGCCTCCTTCCTTCTCCTATTGTGTTTCCTTTGCAAATCCTTCAATCCTATCCCAAGTTGTTCTTAAGGAGGGATGTTAGGGTATTTAGACACTTAGGAGTTAGTTAAGATCAACTTGGTCTAATGTGTCATTAGGTTAAAGTGTGTTTCTTAGTGCGTTTATTTAGTATGAATTTGTAATATGACGATCACGATTTGTTCCTGAAATTCTAGAGTGATTCGAAAACTCATATTCTCCTTGATATTAATGACTACATTGATTCATTGATTAACACCTGATTGATACATGATCTCTATTTAAAGAGCATGGAGGGTAATTTTTTGATCATCGATTGTGAAAAAATCTCTGTAATATATTTTCTTCTGCATTAATAAATTGACTCAAGTGGTTGCATTGGCTGGGGCCATGGATGTTTCCCCACAAGGGTTTTACCACATAAAAACATTGATGTGTTGATATTTGATCTAGTTGTGTGAGTGGTTACTGAAGGTACTCATCCTCTATTGGAAATACTATGTTGTCAAATAGGGTCTTGTCTCTTAGCTTTATATTCTTCCCTTTCCTAGCCATCATTGCTGGGACAATTTAGTTTTGGTCTTCTAGGTTTCTTTATATCTCCTCGGGACTTTGTATTTTCTTTTCCCAAGTATGCTTCTCCAAGTCAGTTTTTCAATTATCCCTATATTTATGAGTTTCATTCGAATCAAGGTCAGATAAATTTCGATTGTCGATATTTCCTTTTTGTAATGCCCCTCTTTGAATAAAATTATTATTACTTGACATTTTATTATTTAAAGGCATTTTGATGTGTGGACAATCCAATTTTTGTTGATCAATACACTTGGATTATATTTATGCTTCAAACTCTTTTTAATTATATGATGTTTGTAATAGTGTCAAATGTGATGATCATGTATGAATCATGAACACGTTGAGAACTACTTGGTATTATTGAATACTATGAGGGGGAGTGCACAAAGTTGATGGATGAAAAAGTGGCAATCGGGTGTGAAGGAATGCATGCATGCAGGAATGCACGTGTGTTCATAGAAATGAGCATGCATTATTAATCCTACAGCCTCAGTACTCACTGAAATGCCACACACGTTTGCCAACTCAAATTTTTTATGAACACATGTGTGTTCCTAAAAAAAATTTGAAATGCAAATAATGCGTGCATTCTTTAAGAATGTGTGCAATTTCCTAAATCACACATGCATTATTAGGAACAAGAACACACACATGATTTATGAACATGTGCACAATCCTAAAGCACACACGTTATTAGGAACAAGAATGCATGCACATTCCTGCTAACATGAAATATCTCTCTCTACCCCCCCTCCCTCTCCCCCCTTACTCTCTCTATCCCCCTCCCTCTGCCCCCACACTCTCTCTCTCTTTGCCATCCCCTCCCTCATGTTCTTCTCTCTCTCCAACCACTCTCTCCTCGATGTTTCCCCTCTCTCTCTCCCTCTTTCTATAGCCCCCTTCCCTCTCTTCTTGTCTCCCTCTTCCCTCTCTCTTTACCCCATCATCCCTCCCTCCTCCCTCTACCCCCCACTCACCTCTTGATCTTCTCTCCACCTTATTATCTCTCTCATGCTTAATTCTCTCCCTCCCTCGATTCCTCTCCTCAAGTCCCCCCCTTTTCTCTCTCTCTCTCCCTCTCCCCCTCCCCTCCTTCCTCGTAGCTATGAACCATATGCTTAAATGATCATAAATGAACATAAGTACACACCATGTAAAAAAATGTGAGCGTGGAGCACAACTCAATATAGATGGATTACACAATAACTCCTTAAATAATGAGAGAACCTCCAAATAAGCAATTACCTTTCATACTTCACAATTCACCTCCCTCATAATAATGCATACATTATCTCTATATATACCTATTCACATTTGTACATGAGGCCCTTTTACTACTACGTCGACCCTATTACATATATATATACAAATTACTCCTTGAGGTTGTGTTTAAATGAGAATGTTCTGAATGGTCATGATGCCTTGTCACTTATTCGTCTTGGTCGTCTATAGCAAATGTTATGTTTCCTCATTACATATGTTGCATTGTTGTTCATGAAGGGGTTGGGCCATGTCACAAAGGTGTATATCAACATAATCGTGCGTGACATGGGGTTGAACATGATTGACCATGATTGACTATGGTGTAACCATGGGTGACTAAGGTTAACCATGGTTGGCCATGATTGACTATAGTTGACCATAGGTATATATTGACTATGGTTGACCAAGTTGACTATGGTTATGTTACATTACAACATTCATTTTGGTTGACTTATGTCAAATTTCTATATTCATCCATGATTGCCACATTGTAATGATGATTAAAGATTTTATCACATTGAAACATTCCAAAAAAGTTATGTTAAATGTTGGTGAACTTATGTCAAATTGTAGTGCTCTTGAAGGATTGTGTCACATTGCAATGTTAATAAATGAATATGTTAGATAATGATGCTCCTTTTTCCTGTTGAAAAATCAAGAAGCATCCCAAGTATATATAATTAATCTTTTTCATCTTGAAAAATCAAGAGGAATTCAAAATATAAATATGAATAAATATGAGTCAAATCCATATTTGTGTTGCAAATTCCTTATTGCATTCCTTAATTTAACTTTTAGAGACCCCTCGGTTCTTAACAAATTTTCTTCAAGCATCAAATTGGTTCGAGTGGCACTGAGAAAGAATTGAAATTGCAGCATGAATTGTTCAATATCTTAAATATCTCCTACATGGTTAAACAATACCACCAAGGCTCCAACTATAGATGTTATTATTGACTATATGTGTCCATGAAGAATATCAAGACCACAATACACCAATGGAAAATCAACTAATGTTTTTGAAAACATCGTGCCACTTGCATCGAATGTCTGAACCTTTAATGTTTTATTAGGATTTTCTTCTTTATGTGAGCTATAATTTAATACAAATGACACAAACATTTTAAAAATAGATTTTGGATATCACTTACCTTAAATGTAATTATTTAATTTACATATTTACATGGATTTATTATTTGCACTTATAGTTGGATGTATGATAACAGATATTCACTCTATCCTTTTTCTTGGACATATTCTTGAGTAAAATTGGAAGATTCTATCTATATGTTCATTTTTATATGAAGATTTCATGATTCAAAATTACATTTTTATTTTTTCAATTTGAATTTTTTTTTTTTTTTTTTGTTTTCTTTTGAAAAAAATAATGATTCTTTTTTTTAATTACAATATGTTTTAATTTTATTTAAAGAAAGAGTTAGTTAATCAACAAATAATTTTTTTTAGTAAAACATTTTTTTTTTTTTTTTTTTTTTAGTTATATATATAATTTTAATACATTAATTTTAAATAAATCAAAATTAAAAAAATAAAATTAAAATAAATCAAAATTAAAAAAATAAAATTTATATTTAAAATATTTATTGTGTGGAGAGGTGCTCTACAACCTAATATGAGAAAATGTTCATGTAACATAACATATTAAAATAACAATAATAATAAAAAAATTAATAATAAAAAATTATATATATATATTAACTGGAATAACATTTTTTCTGGGGTTTTAAAGGGAAATAATCTATGTTGTTTTGATTTTTTTGACAGGAATACTCTTCATGGTTTTGAATGATTTTTAGTTCTAGCTTCTTCAACATGCTGAGCATTTTTAGTGAGTTATGACTTCTTCAACACTATGGGCATATTTAGTGAGTTACGACTTCTTCAACCCGCTGAGCACATAGACATGTGAAATCGCGAGTCACTTGTTACTTAATTTAAAATATATTTGTAATTTAGTAACATGTGAAAATTAAATACATTTAATTAGTCTTATTAGTCTTATTATTATTATTATTTTTAATTTTTAAAAGCTTAATAAGTAAAAATTGATTTCATAGATAATAATTAATATAATTATTATCATTTAAAAAAAATTCTTTTCCATTTTTAAAGTCAATCCAAAATAACAATTGTTACTTATTTTTTGTTCTTTTCACTATGAGCACTCCACCACCTATTCCAAAAACTCAACTTGACAGGGGGATCCCCCCCCCAAAGTCATCCTAGAGAGTCTTTACGATTATATGGAATCATTAGAAAAAAGGAGAGAATAAAAATATGTCAACCACCAAATAGAGTTATAATTATTAGAAAAAATGATATAATATGCACACGAACAACGATATGACGAAAAAGGATCACTAGCAAACTCAAATGTATTCACACCAATGGTACATATTTATAGTAAAATGGGTGATGCCATCTCATAGAGATATTTTCTCTAGATCCTAAAATCATACATGATGACTAGGCTAGGAAATCTTAACTAACTCATTAGTCATCACTTGAGGATATATTACTAATATCCTAAATGAATAATACAAATATAGGTGACAATTATCTTAGTGATTGGTAAGGTAAGCCATAGGCTAAGATTTCCCCCCTCAATCACAACTCTGATCAATAATACTAGCAATGAAGCATAAACTGGTATCATTTCCAAGTCTTCATATTGAAATTCCAGAGCTGAGCCTCAATGAAGAACTGCCTGAAAAACCACCAATCTGGATGTTGAATGGTTCATCTCAAATGAATTGGAAGAGATCTGAGATATGGAAGTGAACATCTACAATATCTAAACATTCTCTGATTGCTTGACAATTCGATCATTTTTCCAAGTATTTGAGCTAGAAGAATCTGATATCTTCTGCTAATTGGTGAACATGTAGTATCACCATTGTACAATCAGTGTATCACTAAAGTGATCTCTGAATCTGTGGTTTGGGATAACCATTGACCAATTGATACCATGTATCTTACGGTTTTTAGATGACCACTAACCAATTTTGACCCTTTTAGGTGTCCAACAACATCCCAATCATGTATCACGTGTATGATTCAATTGCAAGTCATTGAACCATAATTCTACCAAAGTATGTCATCTACAAACCACAATTGTCCATTTGGAAAATTTCATGCCTATATGGAAAATTTGATGTTTTTGTTGTCGAAACTTTCGGTCTAACAACCATCTTCAATTCCATCATTGATTCCCCCCTTTGTCAGATGAAAGGAGAGGCTTCAAGTGGTTTCTTGAACCATCTTCACTTGATTTTTGATCTTCCCCCTTTAAGGTACATAAGAGTTACATCATTGTACTCCCCTCTTTGGGCTCAAGAGAGTACCATACTTGTTTCATTTGTGTACAACACAAAGTGGGAACCTGGAGAAAACCACATGTTATCTCATCCCATGAGGTCCATTCTTAAAATCTATGCCATAAGGGGACCACTTATGCAAGGTGCAAAAAATGTTATGTGTTGCAAGATTGGTCTTTACTCGAGATTGAATTCTATGGTAATATTTATATAATCGCTTGGTTGTTGATGACCACTGCCAAGGATCAATCCACTCATAGTGAATCTTCAATATTGTAGGTTTCTTTAGTGTTGAACATATGTCTAAATAATGGTTATGCTTGCCACAATGCTAGAAAGGATGGATGATCCAAAATGGATCCAGGAAGGCCTAAAAATCAAAGTTCTCAGAATCAGACGAAACCAACTCCATTGCGTCTGTCTCATCACGATGATTCTGACCATATATTTTTTTCCGAAAATGGACATTGTATGCGAAAGTTATCACGTTATGACTGATTTCCCAAACGAGCAAAAAGTCAACTGGTCAAAGTCAACAGGTCATACTACTGACGTCAACAGTACGACAGGTGACATCAACATGATGTCATCATGTTGACGTGGCATCACCAGGATGTGACATGTGTCGCTCAAAATTCACATTTTCAGGCTGAGTTGGCACCTGTATGGATTTGACACGTGGCACTGTACGGATTTGACACATGGAACTGTACAGATGACACATGGCAGTCCATACATGATGTGGCCTAATGGCAGGCTGACACATGACAATATGGATGACAATTGGCCTATATAGATTCTAACGTGGAAGGGTGACTGTGTAGTATGGATGATGACGTGGCACGACACGTGGTTGTATGGCAGGTGACTGGGAAGGTGACTTGGATGTACGAAAGTGACGTGGCGGGTGACTATACTGGTGATTGTGTGGTATGGCCCAATCACAGGGTGACACATGTCCCAATAAGAGGGCACCATGTGGCACCTCGGATTTTTCCAATGTCGGCTAGTTCAAAAAATTTGTTATGGCTTCTGGAGGATTCGAACACATGACCTCCAAGCTAGGAAATGAACTAACTCCCCAGGCTAACCGGTTGCGCTAATGGTGGGTCTTAACCGTATGGAGACAAACTATGGTTTTGTTTTGGTTTGGGCCGGAGGTTTGGGCTAAGCCCAGGTTAGTAGGGGCCAGCCCTGATTGACCAGGGGCTAC
>SNQJ01S0015298.1:134004-154920 GCA_010110895.2 Picea sitchensis | reverse complement strand
GAGATAAGACTGTGTGTAGACTTCTGGAATTTAAACAAGGTGTCCCTCAAGGATCACTATCCTCTTCCCAAAATGGACTATATCCTGCAAAAGGTGGTGGGGTCCCAGAAAATGTCCATGTTGGATGGTTTTTCAGGGTATAATCATATCATGGTCCACCCAGATGATAGAGAAAAACAACTTTCACAACTCCATGTGGGACGTTCATGTATGCCAAGATGCCCTTCGGCCTGATGAATGCTGGATCCACTTTCCAGAGGGAAATGGACATCGAGTTTACCGAAGAAAAGGACAGGTTTATTGTGATCTATATGGACAACGTCACGGTGTACTCTGCCTCTGAAGAACAACACCTCGAGCATTTGAAGAAAGTATTCCATAAGTGCAGGAAGTTTGACATATCACTAAATCCAAAGAAATCACATTTCAAGGTGGAAGAAGGGAAGCCGTTGGGACATATTATCTCTAGGGAGGGCATTAAGATAGACCCCAATAGGGTAGAAGGAATCCTGAAGATCGACACTCCACACAGTAAAAAGGAAGTGCAATCCTTCCTGGGAAAGGTAAACTTCCTGAGGAGATTCATCCCAAATCTGGTAGAGATCATAAAGCATATCACCTGCATGCTCAAAAAGGGAAATGAGATCAAGTGGAACCCAAAGTCCAAGAAATAATTTGAAGAGATCAAGGTGGCATTGACTAAAGAACCTGTGCTATCCAGTCCAGATTTCATGAAGGAATTCATCATGTTTTCATTCGCCTCAGAGCACATGATTGTCGGTGTGTTGTTACAGAGATGAACAAGACTTCGAGAAGCCTATAGCTTATTTCAACAAGACATTGTGGGATGCTCCACTAAAGTGAGACATCATGGAAAAACAAGTGTATGCTTTAGTGAAGGCCTTGAAGGAGTTCAAGACATACATATTTCATTCCCATGTCATTGCTTATGTGCCCAAAAACTCAGTAAAGGATATCTTGACTCAGCCCGACCTCGAAGGAAGGAGGGGAAAATGGATAGAGAACATGCTAGAGTATGACCTGGAGATCAAGCCAATGGAATTAAGTAAGGGTCAGGGTATTGTGAATATAATGGCACAGTCAGACTGTGAAGCGGTGGGAATGAATTTCATCGCCGACCTGTCAAAGAGTCCTCAAGAAGAGATGACTGCGCAGGTGTCCTAGGAGTTTGTAGATTCACTGTGGTACGTTGATATCATCTATGTGTTGAATAATCTCCAGGCCCCTACAAGAATTAGTAAGACTAAGGCCAGATTTCTCAAGCTTAAAGTGGTTAAGTTATGCATCCTGGACAACTCACTCTACTGGAAAGTTCCCAGGGGAATGTTGCCGAGTTGTTTGCTAGAAAATGATGCGAAGCGATCCGCGAAAGAATTTCACAAAGATGACTGTGGAGGACACCATTACTGGAAAAAAACCATGCACAAAATCCTAAGGGTGGGTTACTATTGGCCTACGATCTTCGAAGATATGTGCAAAGAAGTCTCCATCTGTCACGAATGTCATATTTTCGACGGGAGAAGGAAGTTGCAGCCCCTGCCACTAAAGCCGATCTCAGTCGAGGCAGCGTTCATGTAGTGGGGTTTGGATTTCATAGGGGAAATAAATCCTCCATCCTCGACGCAACACAAATGGATACTCACGGCCACTGACTACTTCACAAAATGGATAGAAGTGATCCCCACAAAACACGCGACTGACACAGTCATCATCCAATTCCTGGAGACAAACATATTATCTTGGTTTGGGTGTCCCGTCAAGATCATAATAGATAATGCGGTTGCATTCAAGTCTAAGAGGATGGAAAAGTTTTGTCGGGATTACAATATAACCCTGGGGCATTCTATGGTGTACTACACACAAGGAAACGGGTTAGCAAAATCCTCGAATAAAATCCTAACCATGATCATCAAAAGGCTACTGCAGGATAATAAGAAAGCTTGGCATAAAAATCTTATCTACACATTGTGGTCAGATTTGGTTACCACCAAGAAGTCCATTTCAACATCGCCTTTCCAGATTGTATACGATGAAGACACAATTTTCCTGATTACACTGGGGCTTCCTGTCAGAAAATTGTTGCAAGAGAAGGAGGTCGAGCTAAATGACGCACAAAGAAGAATAAACCAGTTGTTTTACACACAACATATGAGGGAAAAAGTGTATCATCGATCACAACTCCACGATGAAAAGATAAATAAATCCTTTGACAAGCGTTCCAAGCGAGAGGATTTTTGTTAGGGTGATCTAGTGTTGATATGGGACACAAGAAACGAGGACAAAGGAAAGCACAGAAAGTTCGATAACCTGTGGACGGGCCCATTCAGAATCGGGGCACATCACGGAAATAATGCTTATTTTCTGGAAGAACTAAATGGAGAATGCGTTGGTTGGGGTGCTTTAAATGGCAGGTTCCTCAAACATTATCCGATGAAATAAATTATGTTTAAGTCATCTGTGATTGTAAATAGTCGTTCTATTTTTGTGTCAAGTCAATAGGTCAGCAGAAAATTGAAGCCCAAAGTGAAGGCCCTGAGTTTTATGTTGAGTCTTTTTAGAAACTGCGTCGATAGGTTTAGGTTTTGTTTTGTTTTGTATTGCAGTGTCAAAGATTCGAAATAAGGCCCAATGGTCAGGCACCTGGTCTACTATCCTTTTCTACCTCGTGGGGAGAATAACATCCTCGTTGAACCCAACTGTTAGCGCCGCCATTTTTCTTTTCGTTTAGAGTCGATTTTTAGTTGAGTTATGGCCCATGTGTCCAAACATGTGAATTAAGGTATGCATAAATGAAAGGGTTGAAGTCAGTAAGTGGTTGGTTGGCCCTTGGAAATGGGAAGGGATGTTAGAGTAAAAAACATGCGTAAACGATACGGGTAGGTCATTTCCAGAAGGTCGGGTACCATCAAAATTAGTCTCTATGTGCCCTAGGTCGAGTCAAGTAGTTAATGGAAGTCGCGTCAGTAAGTGTTGTAACTATTATCAGTTCATCATGAAGTCCGAAGGAATGAAAAATCACGGTGTTCGCATCACGTATGCCCTGAAAACCTTATAGCCTATACTTTTCACACAGTGAAGTGTTATGGAAGATCTGCGATTTGATTTGGAACATCTAGTCGCCATGAATTCAATGCTCTTCGGCATGTATCTCCCTTCCTCCCGATCAGTTATAACTCCCATAGGTTTTTCACGCAGGACGTTCATGAATTCAGATTCAGGCTCTGTCTGTAAGTTTTCCCACAAGTCAAGGTTGATCGAATTCCCCATATTGGGTATCCGCTCGATACAATTCTCACAAGATAGATATTGGTTGCGCCATGGTGATCTCTCAGAACATTAATAAGGGTACATGTAGTGGAAATTTCTCTATACCTGAGCCCCAGATCGATTGGGTTTCATTTTTTCTCAGAACAGGCATCCCCAAAGGTGAAAGGGAGATTTTTCCTTCACCTATGGGAACGACGACATCACACTGCTCAGAACTTGGAAAGGAATAAATTACATAGGAAGGAAGGATGGTGGAAGCCTTGTCTCCTCAGGAGAAGATACCTCAGAGAAGAGGAAAACCAAGGAAGAACAAGGAAGTTGTGGAAACTCAATTTTCATATGAGCCATGCGCACGATCTATCGCTAAAAAATTACTTATGCATGTCATCTTCCTATAGCCTTTGGAAGGTACCAACCGAGAAAGAAGGAGAAAGATGAGGAGGATGGATGCCTCGATCTCAAATGATCAAGAGACAACTCAAAAACTAAAGAAAGAAAAGCTATCCATTGCCGAACTGTACCAAGAAAATAGGGAACTAAGGCAACAACTGGTGACAAAGATCACAGAAGCATCAACAACACAAGGTCATGAAGGAAACGTGACGCGGTTAAAAAGACAACTCCGAGAGGCGCAGGATGCGATTGTACAACTGCATGAAGCACAACGGATGTCAGAATAAGGGAATGACAAACACTCCAGAAAATGTGAGGCATTCAAAGAGATGGCTCATGCAGCTCTCGCCAGTGGGCAAAAGAAACAATATTAGTCGATTTCTTTTCTGCATTCTCAAGAGGGAGGAAAATCTTGATAATTTTTTAAGGAAACATCACTAGAGACATTTTTCCATTTTCATAATGGCCATGATTGTCTACCTCCACTTGCCATGCACATTTTCCCCCCAGCACATGAGTGCATGAAAAAAAATCAAAGCCGTTACAGCAAACAACGGGACTCTGACAAACGCCTGTCCCCTCAGATAGTGGTTCGAAAAATCGAGTCCCCATGGAAGATTACAATGATGATGATGTAGCCAGATGTATCTTTGTCTATTTTTGGAAAAAACTCATATGAAGAGTTTTGTAACGCAGAACAATCAGTTCCTTAGTTTGTAGTGATAGCAGTTAGAAGAGTAGGGGAGCCCAAGTAGTGCCCTCATTTATATATTTGATCTTTTCGATGTAAGCTAGGTTGGTTAGAAAATTTAGGATAGACGATAACTATTGTATGTAATTTGAGATTCGACTRAAACTTAATGCAAAAGTCTTGTAGCTTTAATGAAAATATTCTAATTGTAGTAGCCAGATGTATTGCATCTCTTTCTTTGAGTACATGCTTCCCRYCATCTTTAATTCATATCTTTTTCTGTCTATTTTGGAACGAATTTTTGAACCTGTGGATTCGCTGTTCAGTGCCCCTTGTTCGTGCCACTTAGACAAAACGTCTTCTTCTAAAAGTTAACTCCTAATTCACCCATAATGGTGCTCTGAGTTACTTCTTTTRTTTTCTCCCCGCCACATTACGATTTTGCACTGAATATTGTTGCTTGTTTAGCCTTATCCTCTCAAGTTCARTCACCAAGTCATTTTGTTTTGTCATTTTCTCTAATCGACTCCATATCCCAAGTCTTACTTTCTTGCGCAAATATAACCAGAACCCATTATATCAAAGGTGTTAAATATAGCCATTGTTTTAAGAGCCATATCCCGTGCGGAGATTGCACCTCCCAAGAGAGCCCTCTCTAGATCTGAAAGGCTAGTTTCGGGTCTCAAAGTTTGCTGAAAAATTTACCTCTGTCGTATTTTTATTAGCCGAACCGATTTACAGAGTGCTAACAGATGGTGTGTGACTTTTTATTTATATTCTCTATTTTTTCATTTTAGTTATTTCATACATTTAAGTAGAAAAGCTAGTAATTAAAGAATTTGAGGTCTAAAGGAAAATTAACCTTCACAGTAAATATTTCATTATCTTATTGTATTTGTTGTGACAAACTATTTGAATGGAATATCCATGGTAGTTTATATATCACCACCACAATGCCTTGATTATGAGAAATGTCATGTACTCCTCTTTATTAATCCAATGGCTAGACTATGATGAAGAGCACATGCTCTTTCACCTAAACACCCCAATGAATAGATTATGAGAATGAGCATGTGCTCCTTCTCCTTGTCACCCCAATTCCTAAATTATTAAAAAGGACACGTGCCCTCTCGAATTACTAGATTATTAGAAAATTCATGTTCTGCTTCTACTCATCCTTAGAATGCCTAGATTGTGAGAAAGGGCATGTGCTCCTTGTTATAGGGGATATTCAACTCTATTGACTAGACACGATAGTCAACCATGTTGGCCATGGAAGTTGGTCAAATGTATAGTTGGGTATGTAAGTCGATCGATCACCTAGTCGGGTCAACCGATCAAGGTAGTTAGGAAGTTGCAATTTCCTTGTAACTAAATGTACAGGTATAAATACGTGGCTATGTAACAGAGAAAATAAGGTTGTGGTATCATAATATAAAGTGCATATTTTTGGTCTCCCTACTTCTTTGTGCATTCTTCTATATCTTGTCTATGTGTGTCTTGTATATCAGTACAATGTGTATATTTCTCTGGGTGAAGGACTATTGGTAACATCTACATACATTCCCCTAGATTAAAAATTTGTTTATGTTACCAATAGTTTTGAACTCGGGTGTGTAAAATAATGCACTCATACATGTTGATCTTGGAATACATACACTAGTTGTAAGAGTGTAATATTAATAACTACATAAATAATTATGCAAGGAGAAATCAATTGACTCTAGCAGAAACACGAGCTCAATTCTTCACAGAAACGCACGAGTGATTCCTTGAATCTATTCCAAAATCAATATTCAAGTACATCAACCAACCTTCTAATGCGTAAAATTACTCTGGATGAACAATCAATGTTAAAAATCACCAACAAAGGTCGAGAAAACCTGCACGAGTGGGTTGAGAGAATTTCTCAAGATTATATTGAAGAACAAGCAATTGAAGATAGAATATCAATCGAGAGAGTTAAAGAATTTTTTTACACTGGTATTCATAATGGTTTCATTTGTATTGTACCTTATATTCTACATAAATTCTCATTAGATAAAGGAGTCAATCATATTATTGAAAACCGACCTCTTCTCAGCACACCACCACAAAATTCCAACTGGGAGGGGAAACAAAGATATTGGGAAATTTTTGTAGAAGCCAAGTGCAAAAACACACATGAAGCTTGGGATTTCTTCCTATAAAAATAAGGTGGAAAATTCAACTAACATCACTGACTTCATGTAATTCGGGCCTAAAATGGGGGGGTTGATGATCCATGAGATTCCATAGTCGAATCCAACCACACTGAGAGAATAATTCCAAAAGAAAGGAGGACGATAAATGAAAGAGGATATACATTGCAACAAGAATCAAAGAGGAAGAATACACATTGAATAAATATTCATAAACCCTCATGCAACATTTAGAAATTGGAGCGGGATAAAAGGAAGAAGAGGAGTGACTAAATTATATTACAAGGGACCTCGAGATTTCAAATAGAAAGAAACCCTAGGAATGGTAGATCGCTAGAGTGCATGAGCAGTTTGAGTTTGGCATTTGCCAACTAGATTTGGAAATAGAGGCATCCCCGATAGTTCCCGAGAGGAGTAAAATTCTAGAGTTGGTAGAGGAAGGAATTGACATTCTTCAACCAATAGAAACAATATAAAGTATGAATGTTGATGAATCAGGATCCACAATACGTCTATCTCCCATTAAATATGCTAACATGCGTATAAGAGACTTCCTCCATCAAAGGCTTCATATAGACCCTCAATATTCCAAGGTGTTTCATAGAAGAGATGAAAACAAAAAACATGCATGATGGACTTTTGATTGAAATTCCAAAAATAAATCAAAGTCAAGAAGAGGATATATTCCTTCATATTAAGGATCTCATAGACTCAACCTTTGTTAAAAACAAAATTTCCTCACTCCATGCATCTTACTTGGATGACCTTCCATTTCCCCCTACAAACTTGAAGTCCCTTTTTTGTTCACTCCAGAGGCAAAAATGTACATTTTTTTACATATACATGCTCTATTAGTTATAAAACATGCGTATATGTAGGTTTCTCCACTAAAACCCACGTACATCGGGTTTGGTGCTCAAAAATTAAAAATTATGTCAGGTTTACATGCCATGTCACGAGATCCATGATCCTTAACCTTCCATATACTGGAAACACTTCGGCTCGGCCATTTAGTTCCATTTGGAGGCTATAAATTGAGCCATATCCAAGCCTAATCGACAATTCAACTTGGAGAGAAAATACACTCTGCAGAAATTTCACTTCATATTGAGTCTGCATCCCTTTGTCCTTGAAAGTCTGAACTTCTTTTGTTTATCCCCCAAGATCTTCCTACTTTGTGATGGAGAACCTCATTGACTCCTATATATGAGCTTGCCTTTGTGGAGGATTGAAGTGGTGGAGGCCCAACTAGAGGGACTTAGTTTCTTAGTTTCTATATGTGTTGTTACAGAAGTTTGTCACCTATGTACTTATGTTGATTATTTTAATAGAAATACTCTTTTCTCATTCAATTGATATCTTGAAAATATTTGAATTATTAGTCCATGGGGATAATTTTCATGTATGTTAATGGATTATGATAATTTATATGCTAACATCATATATTATCACCATATGCTTGCATCTCTTTTTGGTTGAGGACAAGTTCCAGGTATAAAGCTTTGGGTCGTGTGCTCAACGGTGGTCTTCTTCGAATGTACAGATGAGGTAGGATTTTAGCCTTGTCTTGTTAGCATTTAATTTATATAGCATACTTGATATTAAAGTTGATTTCTAGGTGTCATTTTGTCTGTTATGGTTTACCCCTAGCCATAGAGAGATTTTCCCCATAACAGAATTGGCAACTCCACTAGGGAGATCTCATTTTTTGGGCTATTGAGTGTTTTTCTCCTTGATTTTCTCTCTATTTTCTGAGTTTCTTTGTCGCTTGTTGCTTGATAGCCTTTATTTTTCCTTGCATTTGAGTTTGTTGGATTAAACCTTTCCCTAGAAGTGTTTTTCTTGGTATACATGGTTTTTCCCTTGACAGACACGTACATACGCAAGTTGTCTACCTTTAGGGAGCATATATACGTGGTTGTTTCTCAAATAAATGTGTGTATCATCTCTTAAGTCTTGCTGGTTGAGTTTGGTGTTTGTTGGGTAATTTTTGTTGGTTGCTGAGTCTTCTTGGGTCCCTATTATGACTGTTAAGTTCCTAAAGAGTGATATGAAGCCATTTTATTGTTGAATTTTTGGGAGAACTCCTTTCTTTTCATATTTCTTATTGGTTTTCCTTGCATATTGGTCTGAGTAGTTTCTTCTTGGTATCCTTCTTGGCTTGTATCTTTTTTCTTCCAGTAGGGCTTTCTTGTGAGGTTGTTATTCAGTGCTGCATTTTCTTTTCTTTATATCAAAAATACAAAAATATTTTCTTACTTGCATTGTACTTATGGAATTTTCACTTTTGATTACTTTTCATTGATTTTGACGTATTTGGAAAGATTGCACTTTATTGAAATTGTAGAGATTGCATTTAGAATAATACCATCTCTTTGAAATTCAAGACTATTACTTAGCAGTGTTTTTATATTTTCTTCTTTTATATGCTGAGTCGTAATACCATCAGTTTCACAACCGCACCTATTGAGTAAGAAGAAGCCATTAAAATCAATGTTGAATAATTAAAATTGATTAGAAACAATTTTATTTTTCAGGGTACACAAATAAGTATAGGACCTAGGGCCTTGGAATATGATTTTGTGAGTAAACTTCTCCATGGATATAAAACTCAACGTATGTGTTTGAACATAGACTGGTGAAAACCATTGTGTAATTGATGACATCATGAGGCTCCTCTCACATCAAAGTTAAGCATGAGGTCACGCGAAGTTGGTTGCATAGATAACCCTCTAATACCTTCCTAGCATTATAGATATTTCTGGGGTTCTATTTGTATCTAGTCGTCTTACTAGTACTTTTACCTCCGTGAGAGGTGGTGGTTTCAAGATTTCAGGCTTTTCTACCCTGCCCATACGGTGGACCAAACTTGTGAATGCTCACTTGCGCATTGGTTATATCGTGGTGAATCTAGTTGCTTGACATGGGTAGCAACATAGGTTACTTGAAGGGGATATTCTACAGGTACCATATGTCAGATAAGGGTCGAACAATGCATAACCTTTATGGAGGATTACTTCTCCGGGGGGGTCTGAATGACTGCGCTATTAAGCCTATGAGGGATGTTATAACTGATTCTGATACCTCCACTCTATTGTTGCAAAGTCTTAGGCCCCTCATGGGAAAGACATGCCTACTTTGGTTCAGGAGCCCCTTTTATCCATTATATTTTGTTTGTGTGCATTGGCCTTTTTGATTTATTTTGGTGTGCTCTCTAATTATTAGTTGGCCTTAGAATTTTTTTATTATATCTCGAGTTTTGAGTCATCATGGAGAAAGACTAGCCTCCTCACTTATCTTTTCGTCTATTGAAGTTACCATTGTGTCTTGATCCTTTACCGAAGCCTCCTTATAAAAGGCGTAGAGTTAATAAGTGTGGTACATATATATCCACCTTCTAGACTTGTGATCATCCAACTATGAGTATTGAGTCAGATATGAACATCTCGAGAAGTCTTTTGACTCCCTTATCTTTGGTGATTAGTGGGATCCCCTCAAATCCCTCATGCTCAACGACATGGGTGTCATAGGCTCCCTCATCTAGTGCTTCCAAACTTGTGAACTCTACTTGTCCCACGAGAAAGAACCCTTTTGTATTTATTTTCGATATGCCAAATCAATATTCTCAGTACCTTTAGCCTCGAATCCATTTTCTTTTGGTATTCCCGACATGACATCACAACTCTCATCCTTTATTTCAACGACTAATGTGAATCCTAGTTTTGGGTCTTAGGGCACGATCCCTCCTTTTATTCCTTTATAGTTTGGTGGAGGTCATATTCCCCAAGTGAATCCTACAGTTGGAGGCTGGAATCCTCCTTCCTTTGGGCCTAATCCTACATTCAGTTCTCTGGGATGGAGTGCTCAAATGGGCGGTCAATTTACTTCCTATATTTCGTCCTTCATTCCCACTTCCTCCATGCTGATTCCAACGATTTTTTTTATTATGGTGAATCCCCCTCTGTCCTCTAGTGTTCCATTCAGAGGGAGTCAATTTCACAGTATGGGAAACTCCCAACACAAATTTCCTTCATTTTGGGGCGACATATATAATCCTTATCATGCCACTTCCACATGTATGGTGCCCTTACAACCTTTCATGAATCGTTTTGGAGGAGGATACTATCCTACTAGATATGCCTATGGTATACACCAGAACCCTAGATGGTATACAATCCCTCAACCCCAATCTTTCCTGGGAGCATGGGCTCAGACACCGCAACCCCGAATCCCTTTTCTGGACATGCTAAATCTGCCATGTTTTTAAAAGTTAATGAAAGACCATGTGTGTGATGATCCATCATGCGCCCCCATACACACCAAGATTCTTATGGACATTCCCAAATTCGAGGGAATACTGGTGAGGACTCGGGTGATCATGTGACTAATTTTCATCTATTATGCTCATATCACTCCCTAAATTATGATTCTATTCCTTTGAGTCTATTTCTACGCACCCTCACAAGGGTCACCGCGAAATGGTACATTGAGCTGCCTGGGGGAACATATGGAACTTTCAATCATATGGTATTGTTTTTTCTCAATCACTTCCAATTACCGGTTCGCTACGATGTTGGTCTAGAAATATTGTCGACCCTTTTCCAAGATAAATCCACACATATATCTGATCATATCTAAGAGTGGCATAGACAAAAGAGGTTTATTAAAGCCTACATTCCTCCATAGGTTCTATTAGAATGGTTCCTTAAGTCTTTGTTTCCTTATATTTCTAAGGATGTATCTACATCGGGAGTAACATCTAAGGAAGAAGCCATCTTCAAATCCCATCAATTGGACCTTATATATGCTCAATCTGGGATGCTTTATGAAATTATCCCCGACACACTATGGTCAAACTATGATCCTAGACAAAATCTTGGGCCTCATGCCGATGGAATCATAGGCTCTGCAAATTCTAAGACTATAGAGTTGGTGACAAACTAGTTGAAAGATTTATCTCTAAGCCATCTTGTAGCAGGAAAAGATTTGGCTTATTCCTCCACCACCACCCAATTGGAGGATGTGCATTATATGCAGTCATCGTCTAACCCAAATGGTAACCAAAAACCAGAAGGGACTAAGAAGAAAGAACGAGGTAATAATCATAAGGGTGTGAAAAATAATAATAAAGCCAAGGATGATAATAATAATGATCAATCGAATAATAATGTTGGTGAGGGAAAGAAAGAGAAGTGGAAGGTGAAGTTTCCCTGTAAAATTTGTAAAGATGATCACCTTACCCACTTGTTCCTCAAAATTGAGGAAGCCTTGAGGATCTTATCGCAGTCGCCCACTGTCTTGAAAAACACATTTCCACATAATCAACATATGGCCTTGGGGACCTCCAACACCGAAAATGTGTCGAGTGGGACTCAATACCCCTCATACATGAAGGTGGCTATCTATGCGTCAATATGGTTAAGTCTCATATTGATATAGCCACTCGATCTCGTGATTATGGTTCTTCACAGACTGTTTTAGGTTCAGAGCCTCCTCCTCCCCCATAAACACCCTTGAAGATCAAAAAGTTGGAACGTCTGCCTCGTATTCTGAAAGGATTACTAAAGTTCTCTTCCCATAATCCTAATGCCAAAGCTGCCCAAAAATATTTGATTGTTGAATATTTGGGCCAAACCCCATGTGAGATGTTGGATTTGGAGGTTCTCTAGATGTGTCCTTCATAGAGGAACTCCTTGTTATTTGCATTAGGGGATATAGATTTGTGTGGTTGAAAGGTTATTAAGTTTGATGTCATGGATGTTAATCCTTACTTACCTTACCACATGGCCTTTCAAATCCATGTGGATTACACGAAAATTACCATCAAATGTACTATAATTTATGAATGTGTTGCGACATGCATGATGTCCCTAACCTGTTGGAAATCCATTGACTCTCTGACCTTGTCTCAATCTATGACTATGTTGACTGCATTTTATGGGTGTTCGTTTAAACCCCATGAGATCCTTCATGCTTTCCCAATCCAGTTAGGTGGAAAGGCCATGGAGGTCAACGTCAAGGTGGTTTATGTGCCTCTCGACTACAATTTACTACTAGGGAATAATTGGACTTACTCCATGATAGCCATCGTGTTGTCAATTTTCCACACTTTGTGTTTTCCTCAAGAAGGGAATATAGTGACGATTGATCAATTTTCCTCTGTGCATGATAATCCTAGTGCATCGATTGGACCTTCGGTCCTTGTGATTGATAATTCTCAGCAAGAAATTGAGGATGTTGGTGTCGAGATGTATTCCTCTTTGATGGGTAGTTTTTATTTCATATCTCCAATTCACCATATTCATGTCATTTCCAGTGAGTCTTCATCGTCGATGAGGTCCATTCCTTTCCATACTTCATATTTCAATTACCCTTGGACCATACCTTCCCTGACTATGTCGTATGAAGGTTAGTTGCACATTGGGATGGAAATTCCATTGTTAGCATCATAAGTCGCACATTAGGATATTCTAGATGTTATTGTTGACCAAGATCCTTCCTCCTCACGGGCGGATGAGGTGGATCCTGTTTTAGAGCCCATATGGGTTGCTCAATACTATTTTTCACATGATTTCCTTGATGATACTTTACCTTTAGATGAAGCCATCCTAGAGGCCACGTCTGGTCCTGATAGGCCTTGGGATGATATACATCATTGATCCTATTTTCTCCCAGAGCTTGTTAAGATTGAACATGATGAATTTAGATCTACCTTGAGTGATATGGTCCATCATGTCATGGTTCCATTAGACACACATGGTATTTATGCTGAAGGAAACATGGAAAATATTTCTTCTACCGTCGCGATCAACATCTCTTGTACCCCTTGTAAAATAGAAAATGTATATATCAGTGTAGATTGTTCGATTGAAGAAATTCAGATCTACACGGATCTCTTAAAATAATTCTGAGATTTATTTTCTTGGTCATATGAAGAGATGCCAGGGATCGACCCTAGCATTGTCGAGCATGAGATTAAAACCTATCTGGATGATAAACCTGTTCAACAACGTCTTAGAGTTGTTAATCCTAGGAAGGCACCAACTATTATGGAAGAAGTAGAGAATATACTTAATGCTGACTTCATATACCCGATTCCCTTGAATAAATGGGAGTCTAATCTCATTCCCATAGACAAAAATCAAGGAAGCCTCCATGTGTGTATGGATTTTAGAGACCTGAACAAGGCCTACCCTAAAGATAAATTCCCTTCTCCTTTCATTGACCAGATTCTTGGAGAGTGTGTGGGAAGCAAAGTCTTTTCCTTTATGGATGGATTTTTAGGGTATAATCAAATTCATATCAAACCAGAGGATCAACATAATATGACGTTTATTTGTCCTTGGGGTACCTTTTCATACTGGAAAATTACTTTTAGTATTAAAAACATTGGAGTGACCTTCCAATGTGACATGACCTTTTTATTTCATGATCTTAATCATATCATCGAAGCTTATTCAGATGATCTCTCTTCTCACTCTTGCAAGAGAGTAGATCACTCTACTCACCTTCGACTAGTATTTGAGAGATGGCGTTATTATTGCATTCAGTTGAACCCTCACAAGTGCATCTTATGCATTAGGTCTAGTCATCTTTTAGGATTCATAGTGTCTGAACATGCGATCATGGTGGATCCTATGTAGGTTGAGGAAATACTTCAATTGCCTCCCCCACACAACATTTGACAACTTCAAGGTTTACCGGGGAAGGCTAAATTCCTACGTCATTTCATAGTGAACTATGCCAATTTAACTAAAGGTTTCATGCATCTTTTGAAGAAGTACACTCTGTTAATATGGGATGAGAGAGCCCAAGAATCCTTTGATTCTCTTAAGAAAGATTTGGTATTGACACTTCTGTTGAAGCCTCCGGACTACAGTAGAGACTATTTTATTTATATTTCCGCATCCAAAGGGATGATTGGTATGGTACTGGTTCAGGAGGATGATGATCTCCATGAGAACATTTTCTACTATCTCAGTCGAAACCTAGTTGGTTTGAAGTTAAATACTCTCATGTAGAGAAGTTGGCCTTGGCCCCCGTACATGTGGTTAAGAGATTACGACAATATATCTTACTTTGAAAAACTATCATGGTTGTGGATGTCAATCCATTTCAATACGTCCTTACCAAACGTATCATAGGGGGAAATACAATAATTGGATTGTTATTTTACAAGAATTTTATCTCGATTTTGCTTCTGTGAAATCTAAGAAATTGCTAGTTTTTTTCAAATTGATGTCGAGCTTCCCTCGACTAGATGAGGACATTTTTCATGACGATTCATTCTTAGATGAAAATATTTTCCTTATATTGTATTCAGACTCCTATTATGGAAATATTTTGATATATCTTCAAAAATTGAAGCTACCCCAACATCTGTCGAGAGACGATCGACAACGTATACGTCATCAAGCTAAGAACTACCTTATTATCGACCACACTTTGTATCATCAAGGGGTGGATAATATATTACATTGTTGTTTGAATCACAAAGAAGATGAAGCGGTTCTCAATGAATTCCACAATGGGGCATGTGGTGGTCATTTATCTGGGCTTGCGACAACCGAAAAGATATTATGAGCCAGTTATTTTTTGTCTTCAATTTTTAAAGATTGCATTGAAGTGGTCAAGAAGTGTCACCCTTTCCAGGTATTCACTCAAAAAATGCGCTCACACCCAGCCCCTGTTCACCCAGTCATCACCATGTGCTCACACTCTCAAGCTCTTCACCCGATCATCACCATAGATCCCTTCACCAAGTGGGGGAATATTTTATGGATTGTAACCCAAATTCAACTGGGGGGAACCAACATATTATCATGGCCATGTATTATTTTACTAAATGGGAAGAGGCTATGACTACCATCAAATATGATTGTAATATTGCAACATTCTTCATGTTCAACCATATTATAAACTAATTTAGAATTCCAAAACATATTGACCATGATAGTCACTTTTAGAATGAAATGATGAGCTTAACATCAAAACTAGGGTTTAAGAATGATTATTCTTCCCCTTACTATCCCCAAGAAATGGACAAGTAGAGGTGGTGAATAAATATCTTAAGACCATTTTGAAAATATCATCCGTGAGTAAATTTGAGTGGTATCTCAGCGTTTTACCCTACACGTTGGGCATGCCGAGCCATGGTAAATACTTCCACTTGTTTCTCTGCTTTTCAATTTGTACATGGTGTGGAGTCGACTTTACCGATTGAATGAAACCTTCACTTAAGTTGGTAATTGAGCTCCTACCTGAAACTCTCGATCTTGAAGAATGTCTCATGCACCTGGAGCACCTCGATGAGAAACATCGATATGCATCCCCACGACCATCGGTTAATAAATGGCATGTTATGCCTAATATTATAAGTCTATCTTTCCGACAATACAAGTTGAGGGTGACCTTGTTCTCCTTTATGACCAAGCCAAAGAAACCCATTAGTGTGTAAGTTCAACCCCATGTGGCACTATCCTTATATCACGTGATGTGTCTTAGAAAAAGGATCCTATGAATTAGAATATTATGAAGGGATTATGTTGGATGAGCCTTATAAATGGGCTCCACCTTAAAAGGTATTATGCTTGAGCCCTCAACCGAAAGCATGGCCTTTGTATACTCAGTGTATTAATGTATATACTTCCTTTATCTTTCCTTGCATTGGCTTGATTTTGAAGTTTTCCCTTGGTTGGAAGATGTCAACTAATTCTTCAGTTTACTTAGGACTGGATGGTGCCAATTTCAGCATCGTGGAACATGCCTTTCATTTCTTGGGTCATTTACTCAACCCTGAGGGTCAACTAGTGTCTTCATGTGGCGTTCGTCTAGAGCCATCAACGAATAATGTGGCTAAGTATAGTGTCATTATAGATCTATTATGCGATTCCATTTCACATGGTGTTCGATATTTAGAAGTTCATATGTAATCCCAATTAGTCATATGTTAGTTGAACGACAATTACCATGTGAGAGATCCTACTCTACTTCGACGATTCCTATAGGTACAACTTTTGGAATGATACTTTGATTTTATTACTTATAATCACATCCCTAGAAGTTTTAATCAAGTATACGATGCATATGTTAATTACATTTTAGATTGACATTTGTCACATAACTAAGTAAAGAAAACACATTCATACATTTACACATTGTAACATGCCTAAGTAAATCCGAAGACCAAAATTTTTATATTTCATCCTTCCAAGTCCAAAAAATATGGTGTCATAGTACAAAATGGGGCTCACACCCTCAAAATAGATATATGGATGGTACATATCATGACCATGGAATATATGCATATGGTTCCAGATGCATATCATGATAGAAAACTATGAAGTTTTCAAGACATTGGAAGAGTCACACCCACACATGGGGTACACCCACCACCTGTCATTGCATCGCCTCTGGCAGATCCTCCACTTGAACCATAGGAATCCTATGCATCAATCGAGATAGGTTCCCTTGTACATTCTATAACACTCACTCTGCATCCCTGCCTACTAGCTCATCTCCTCGACCCCTTTTCCAATGTCATGGGAATCCCTCTGGTTGTCATGGACCTACGTCTGCAGAGTAAAGAAATTGTTAATACTTGATACCATACATAAATATTTGTTTTTATTTTTATTTTTCCTATATCAAAATTGAAAAACAAAAAAAAAATGAAATATATAAATATCATTTCTTACCAATATCACGATAGGTGAACCTGGTGGAAATGTCATGTTAGGGTCCCCTCTGTAGTCAACCCCTCCATAAGTATAGTCTTCAATGGCTATGACCTATTAGATCCACCAGAAAAATAACTCATCATTATAGGGGGTTGGCACCCTACCACCTCCTAGCCACCCCATCTCATCGGTCCACTGTGACATGGTTGGATCATGCAGTCCATGTGGATTAATATCTACTCTAGGGCCCAAACCTAGAACCCTCTCAAAGAAAAAACTACAAAGTATGGATGCAAATATGAAATTTATCATTCTCCCTTGTTTACAATTTGTCAACTGGATCTTCATGTTGGCCAGCAGTGAGGTACACCAGTCATAAACAATGGGTCTTAAATACTCCACCACATAGAACATGAGTGGCTTTGATTCCTGGTGCAATGAGGATGACCCTGGAATCCATGTGAGTACAAGCACGACGGTATTTAGACTTAGGTTCTTGATGACCCTGATAGGGAGTTGGCTCCCTACTTTATTTGTGCCTAGAACATATTGGGTGGTAATTTAATCCTCCATATTCATACCACCTCCATCCCCTTGGGCCTTGAGATTCACCACCTCACCCAAGGGATAAAATCTCATGATAAAGTATGCATCGTCCACTTCGATCCTCAATGGTTTCCCATAGATATTGAAGGACTTTGTCTCTGGATCCCAATAGTTTACCAGTAACTGGAGCAACCTCACCTGCACCCCCATTCCTTTGAGAGCCCAAAATTTATAAAGGGCAGATCCTTTTAAATCTTGTTGTGCTCTTTCATCTCTTCCCATTGCTACATCTATGTCCTCATGCTCCCTTTCCCTCCATTCAATAACCATCCTGGAAAGGAAATATCATTTTTTGAGTTAAAACCCTTTCCCAAACTTGTTCAAAGACTTGTACGTGAGATAACCTTATATCAGTATAGTATAGGGCTTCATATACACATGTAGGATTTTATTTTCCCACGTATATGGGGTCATATACGTGACCCAATGATCTGTCACCCATGTACACCCTAGTTTCCATGTAATGACCTCTAATACTCAAAAAATGCAGACTAAAACTAAAATTTAAACCATTGAAATTGAAGAGGATGGGATGGGCACTTACTTGGTCTGGATAGTTACTAATTTTGTTGATCGTAGATCCCACAATCATCACTTGAATATCATGGGGAAAATGGCCTAAAATGCACTATGTGGGGGAAAAAACTGAAATGGTATGGTAAAATGCTTTATTTTTACTATTAGTAGAAATTGTTTACCTACTTTCTATAGTTCGTTTCTACTTTTGACCTTATGGACTAATTGCACAAAGGAAAGAATTGGATTTTAGTAGTTTTGTCCAGGGTTTTTTATGGATTTCCATCGTTCTACCACCCATTCATGTTTTCATAAGGTATATTCTTTCACCGACATATAGGATAGGTCTTCACTCCACTTTTCATACTTTCATTATCATATGACCATGATCCATACACCCTAGGTACGAACCCATTTCTTAGTGACACAAAACCTTCTCACTGCTTACTAGAAGTGTCATTATTAAGTGGTAGAGACTTACCAAACATGGGTGCCCCATTTATAACCTTTGTGTCATTTGGTGCCCATGCAAAAGTTATTCCATAGGACTGAGAGTTCCTTATAGTCCCAATATGACTTTGTGTTCAAACCTTGTTTTATTACTCACAAACATTCTGACCATTACCTATGGGACTTCCCCAGAGTCTTGGTTAAGCTCTTTTCCGACTCCCAAAAAAATAAAAATACTGCCAAGTGAACTTGTCTCTTTCACACTCATTAAATGGTTTTGAAAGGACGTCTAATTGGTATAAGTTTAACCCTTTTCTGGACCAAGTAGACTAATTATGAAAAATGAATACTTTAGTCACCATTGGCTAGAAGAGTTCTCCTGGGTATTGTTTTATACTTTTTCGGGCCTAGGGGACTAAATCTAGGAAAAAGGACATTTTTGAGTTAAGTTGTAATAGCATTCCATCATCCTTCTTGCATTATTGAGCCTATTTCTAGTTCCTTCTTTCTTGATATAATCCTCTTTCCTTCTCAATTTGCATCACTAGCCAAGCAATGCCTTCCATATATCCTTTTTATCTTGACACCCTTTACCCTTAGAGGAAACATCCCCCTAAGTGTCCATTCCCTACATGAACTTCCTTTCATTGAGAATAGGTATGTTCCATTGCTTGGAACTAGTTGCTTAATCATGACACTTGTTTCCTCTCTTGTATCATAACATTTCTTTGCCTATGAAAACACAAAAAAGACAGGCGGGGAAGTAAGATTATCTTGTATCGATATAAATCACATCGCCTTTGAATAGAGAAAAAACGTTTGAGTCCATTTTCATCCAAATTTTTGGTTTAGCATGACCTTAGGAAGCTAAGCTTGTTACTTATGGTTTACTCCTCTAACTAGTTATTCTTCCAGTCCCTATGGAGATTTTGTTAATTCCTCCTACATCGAATTTTTTTATCAATGATCATTATCAATTCTATGATGCTTGACTTATCCATATGTCTTGCTCTCTTATTCAAAGGAATTTTAAAATCCTGTGTTAGCCATTTCTCAGAACTCTTGACTTTGCATGTCGACCATACCCTCAGTGTATCTTAGAATCACATGAAGTTGTTGTCCTACCTTTCACCCTGGGCCTACTTTCATCATGGGCAGGTAACCGTGAACCCAACAAATGACATTTCCTTATTGGTCTCTGACTGGGAGGCTTCCCTTGTGTTCAATGGTAATAAATATATTCACACATTGGGATATGTGCAGTGTCTTGGATTCCATTAGCCCTATTGGTGGTTTCCTCTCCTTTGTCGATAGTTTTCCTTGTTGGATGTTATTCATGGGGTCTTTTTCATGCACTAATTGCATATGATGCATGCAATGGATGCACATGGTTGTTGGTTCATGAACATCCTATTCATCTGATCTCTTCCTAATCATCAAGATATTGCTTTGTACCTCATGCTGGATGATGAGATATTCCTTAATGCTCTCATTTCAATTGGTCTCCTTCCATCAAATTCAAATAATCTATTCTAGAGACGAGACCTATATTCCTATGAGTACCTAGAGGATTGCAGTCATTAGTGGCAAGTTTTCTCGCCATTGATAGTTGGGAAAACATCAATTCTCCCGATCAATGGATTCTTCAAGTGCTCGACCTCAAAACCCTTATTCACACTTGTGGAATGTACTCGGTGCCTTGATACCTACTTTAATTATTGGTGGGTTGTCTCATGTTTGTTAACGGTATACCTTAATTATTGGTAATCAAACGAATTATCATCATGTTTGACCTCAACTCCTTTATTCACATGATGTGGACTTGCACCTTCAACAGATAGTGTAGAAGACCTTCATCTTATAGTAGAAACATTCCTTATCTGTTGTTGTCTTTCATTGGATGAGTATCTATATGAATTTAGTGATCACGAGAGATTAGATTGTAATCCATTGTATAAATATATATTCATTTGATTTTGAGACTGGACTCCACTATGTCTTCTGTTATCACCTATTGTGTTCTTCTAATTCTCATCTCTCATCTCTTAGATTCTACATTTAATTTTTTTTGTATAAGCTATAAAACCTAATAATTAGTTTGATTAAGGGTTAA
>SNQJ01S0015298.1:61189-132962 GCA_010110895.2 Picea sitchensis | reverse complement strand
TTGAGGTCAAAGTGTTTCAGGAATATATTTACAAAACAATGGTTGTCTACTTTGATGATTGAACAATATATATCCTTCTCAAAGACCACATTCATTGGCTAAGGATGATGTTAGAGAGATGTCGACAGACTTATCTATCTTTAAATATAAAAAAATGCATATTTTCCACTCCAATTGGTATTTTTCTTGGTCAAAATTTATGAAAGGATGGTATTAAAGTCAACATGGCCAAAATCAAAATAATTCTCGACTCAAAGCCATCAGTGAATTAAAAATATATCAAAATATTCCCTAGCAACATAGGATACTATAGAAAATTCATATGATGTTACTTTTCTGATCGATGAGCTACTCCAAAAAGGTTTCAAATTTGTATGGAGTCAAGAGTGTAATCAATCTTTTGAATTACTGAAATGGAAATTAGTGGAGGTTCCCATATTGTGATTTATCGACTGGTCAATAAAATTTAATGTACATGCTGATGCATCCAACATCATTGTCAAATTAATACTAGAAAAACCATATGATGATATGCTCGACCACCCAAATGCTTATGCGATTTGAAAACTCAATAAATAACAATGAAACTACTCGACGATGGAGAGAGAGGGATTAACTATGATTTTTTCTCTTAAAAAATTCAGACATTATTTGTTGGAAAATATTTTCATTTTCTTTACTAATCATCAAGCCTTAAAATACTTGGTGAAAAAAAAAATACATTAGGAAAGAATATGTTGTTAGCTATTAGTATTCCAAGAATTCAACTTCGACATAGTCATTCCACCTGGTAAAAAGAACATTGGCCCAGATCATCTATCCCGACTAGAAATAGGAGAAGAATCCACGAGGATAGATGATGAAATATTTAATGATCACCTATTATGGGTTGAGGCCACCCCTAATGATTCAAAATAAATAATACAATTTTTGGAGGAGGGGATGGCACTCAAATATCTTCCTGAAACTAAGAAGAAGGTTCTAGAGTTAAAAATAACACCATTTACCCTCATGAATGAATACTTTTACAAACTAGGACTCGATGATATATTAAGTACATGCACTATGGAACACGAAAGAGAAGGAATAATGGACGAAGCTCATTCTAGACCCGAAGGAGGTCATTACCAAGCCAAAAAAACATCATGGAATATTATTCAAGCAGTCCTTTGGTGGCCAAATTTGCATAAGAATTTTTAGACAAAATTAAAACAATGCAACACTTGTTAATGGATGGGTTGACCCCTGTGGAAAAATGAGATTCCTTTACACTTGATAAACCCTATTTTACCATTTGAAATTTGGGAAATCAACTTTGTCGAACCATTTACAAAGAGAGATAAAATAATAGGAGAAAAATACATCATCAATGCAATCAAGTATTTAAAAAAATGGGTTGAGGCAGAATTGGTCGAATCATGTACGAAGGAAACTACAACAAAATTCATATATGGAAATATAGTGACAAGATTCATATTCCCCTTAACCATAACCAACAGTCAAGGAACTCACTTTATTAATGGGACAATCAAAATCCTCTTAAATAAATTCATGATTGACCATAGGAAGACATCGACCTACCATCCCCAACCTAATGGTGCAATCAATCCTTCGACAAGACCCTTCATAAATGACTTACAAAAATATATGGAATCGACAAAGACGATTAGGATGATAAGTTCCCTGCAATACTTTGGGATTATAGGATAGTGTATAAAAGGTCAATCCGTCACATACCCTTCAAATTGTATATGGCCAGGAAGTTGTAGTTCCACTACATTTCTATACCAATGCATCCAGGGTAGCATCTATTCTCATATACGACTTAGAAAAATATGAAAATTAGTTCCTCCACCAATTGCACCAACTTGAATAAGAAAGAATTATTTCCCTTCATCACCAAGAAGAACAAAAATGACACCAAAAAACATGGAATGACCGACATATGAAAAGCAAATACATGAAAACATGAGCTTTGGTGCTAATGTATGACATTTGTGTCAAAGGAAAATATTAGAAGATAGAAAATTTATGGTTGGGACCATAAACTGATGAATACATTTGACTGACTAGTGCAATACAATTAAGAACGTTGCAAGGGAAACCATTTCAAAAAGTGGTCAATGGGTCCCATCTCAAAATGTATTACATAACAACAATGATTCCTATTTGTGAAAACATTTTCAAATGCACCAACAAGCATCGACTAGGTAGAAAAAGACTTATGGAAGAATAAGTTGATTCATAAAAACTTATTGAAAAAATAGATAGAGAAAAAATAAGAAAAAACAAAGAGAAAAAGATAAATAAGAAAAGAAAAGAAAAATAACAAATCTCAAATGACGAAGTCAGAGATGAAGAGTTATGTATGGAACTATAAAATGATATGGAACTAATTAACAAAGCATGATCGATCATGAATCAATGATAAGCACTACATCACAACCAATTCATCAAAGGAAAATTGAAGAAAGACCAGAGCTCTTCGATAACACGTCAACCATACCATGAGGATAAGAAGAAGTCGAGAAATTACAACTCTCAAATAAGATTTTCGTTAATTCTTGAACATGTAGGCAAGAGAATCAAGCAAGTGTGAACCCCATAAATCAAGTAAGCATGATCTATACAAAACAAGCGAGCACCACCCTTATCAATCAAGTGAGCGCCACCCTTATCAATCAAGTGAGCATGAATATAAAATAAGAAAATACAATAAAACTGACCGACGTAAAAATTGGACTATGGAAAAAGAAGCATGGACAAAGAGGACAAGAATAGAGAAGCCGACCTGTTCATTTGGTCCAATAAAATTCTTTGGATCAACCAGAAGGACTGACTTGAATAGAATAATAAATTCAACCAAATTGATAGATCCAACCAAAAAGCACAGGTCGAACAAGTCAGAAAACTTCATCAGAAAAGGGAAATAGACTCAATAGGTAGCACCAACCAACACATAAATTTTGACTCGACCAAAACTTGATTGGAATTTGTTGACTACCAACTTGATCCAAAAAGGATCCAGAGAAGGCTAAGAAGAACTCAAAACTCACAGAGGCAACTCAGAATGCTCAGAATGGATTCAATAGATAGAGAAAGGGAAAAGATTCAAAGTTTCTAAAACTCATGAAAATGACATGATCGCGAAGAGTGCGTCACAAGATTTATAACGACGCAAATGTCTCATCAAACGAAGTTACGAATTGAAATATATTTGTGGTCAAAGTTTGTTAAACCTAGCCCAATCAACAGGGGATGAGTCAACATTCGTACTATTGACGTCAACATCCATATGGATAATGTCAGCATCATTACGGATGATGTTAGCATCCGTACAAAACACGGGGTGGGAGAAGGAACTTGACACATGTCATGCTGACATCAACATGGTGATGTGGCAGCACCAGAGGCTTCCATGTGTCACCCAGTTTTGGTGTTTTCGGGTCGATCCATGGACCAATAGGATCAGGCCACGTGGAAGTTCATACGTTGATGTGGCATGTTGACTTGGCATGATGAATTGGCATAGGACAATGTGGCTCAGTGGGAGGCCTCCACGTGGCCCAATCAGAGGCTGCCACATGGTAGGCGAGAAAAGAATAGTGACATCCCGTGAGCAGACTTCGAAAAACATATTAAGTTTGGCGGGTCTTCCGAATCTGGTGGACCACGCCAAAATTGGCCACGATTAAACTGTTGGGATATGGATAGTGCCACCACTAAACATAGCAGAACAAACTATATTATATATATATATTGCAACAACACAAACCGAAAAGGGGTAGGCCCACACGTTTGAATCTGGGACCTCCTCCCCTCTATGCGCCTTAATAATTCTGCCCAAACCAACAGGCCAACGGCCTTTCTTTGTAACCAATGCCGCAATTTTTTTTTAAATGTTGAGTTTGCCTAGATAGTGGAGGAGGTGCGCATACGATACAAACTTTTGGGCACAAAATTCTATGCAGTCCAGTCATTAATGCAGGTTGCAGAGGGGCATGGAAACCAAGACAAATTTTTTCTTGGGCCTGGGAGTGCTAGAGTCAGATCGAGGCGTGGAGATAGTCATTTTTGGGTAATTCGACGCCACAAATTCAGTGGGGCTGTCTATTTTCTGATCTGAGCATTATTTCTCCAGCTTGATTTCAGAATGAGGTATACTTATGTATTTTTCCAAATTCTTTTGCTGAGTTAATGAAAGATCCTACCCATTTGAGAGCAAGACCCGAAGACGTATTCCACCAGGGACAAACTCTGTTATCAAGTTTTTGTTTTATATTTGATGCATATGTCACTTCATTTTTGAGCTTTTCCTTCTTTAATGGTGCACTTTAATTTATGCTCATTTAATGCAATTCTTTATAAGTCACTCAATGAAAAGATCCTAGATCATGTTGGTATTAGAGAAGTCATATTTGACTTGAATTGTTGAGTGTGAATGCTTACTAGGGCCAAGCATAATCAGGGTGAAGGAACTCTTGAGAATTTCAATCCCGAATTTGGCTGTACATCCCGAAGGAAGAAAATGGCAGAAGAAGACAAGCGTGATGAACATGAGAAAAAAATTCATATGGTCTTTTATCACATGCTAGAAATGGTCAAACGAATGTATGGATATTATGAGAAGAGCATGAAGAAGAAATGGAAGAAAAAGGAAGCACATGTAGATGATGATGCTTCAGTAAACCAAGGGGCAGGAGGAGATCCTCCTGAGCCTTTGTCTTCACCTTCAAGTTCTAGTTCTTCTTCCTCTGAGCATTCTCATCATTCTCATCATTTTAGCCATAAAGCCTATTTTAAGAAACCATTATTAAATATTGAAGTAAAATTTTATTTACCTATGTNCTCAGGAGGATCTCCTCCTGAGCCTTTGTCTTCACCTTCAAGTTCTAGTTCTTCTTCCTCTGAGCATTCTCATCATTCTCATCATTTTAGCCATAAAGCCTATTTTAAGAAACCATTATTAAATATTGAAGTAAAATTTTATTTACCTATGTTTAATGGAGATGCTAATCCTTAAAATCTAGATAATTGGATCCGACAGGTTGAAGTATATTGTCCCGTTCAACATATTGATGAAGAGGAAGTTAAAGTGAAATTGGATTCTCTTCAGTTGGAAGGCACCACTCTCGTATGGTAGGAGAGCAAGCTTCGGGACATAAGTAAGTGTGTTAATTTTCTTTCCTCATGGTCATAATTTAAATCAATGATAAGGAAGCAATTTTATCCATTAGGGTATTTACATAAAGTAATGATGGAATGACAAACTTTAGAGCAAAGTAAAGGTCAAACTCTACAAAGTTTCATAAAATAATTTAGGAATAAAGCTCTTGCATTGAACATTCCTTTGGATTCTTATGAAATGTTAATGAAGTATATCGACGTTCATAGTTATATTCGTCATACTTTTCTCTTGTTTAACCCCACTAGTCTTGACGAAGTTTGTGTGCAAGCCACTCACCTTGAGAATAGGGGGAAGCATGTTCAAGAAGATCCCATGAAGAAACCTTCCAATATCCCACATAAAACTTTTAAGAAGTTTAAAAGGAAGGACATGAATACCGCCACAGTGACGAGAGAAGGAGGAAAGCCATCTTGTACTCATTGCAAGAAAAATGGTCAAGATGAAGAACACTGTTGGAAATTGAATCCATAAAAGAAACCAAAACAATTTGATGGAAAGGGGAAGCCAAAAACCATTTCTATAGTGCAACAAGATCTTGGTTCCGATTTAGGATATGAAGGAAAGATCACATCAGTTGGAGTATAAGGTAAATATTCCCTTCATGCTAGTTCAAGTTCCAATAATGAATCTCATGATTATGAATGAAGGAGGAATGAATTATTTCACATAAGAGTTGTATATAAACACACTAAGATAGATACATTATTTGATCTGGGTTCCCAAGTAAACTTAATATCTGAATCACTTGTCAAGAATATGGATCATGAAACAAAATCACATCCAAAGCCTTATCCTTTTGGTTGGGTATGTGATAAAGAAAAACTTAATGTCACCAAACAATGAAGGGTCATATTTTCTATAGATTCAAGGTTGATTGATGAAGTGGATTTGGATGTTGTACCACTTGATATACTTGGCATAGTGTTGGGAAGTCCTTATCTTTATGATAGAAAAGAAGTCTCCTTTCGTCATGAGAACAAATACCACCTTACTAAAGGGGAAGTGGAATATATTGTTAGAGATCACAACATGAGGGTAAATACAACACTTGTTAGTGTAGGGAAAATGGAAAGACTCATAAACACTAATAAGAGATATGTACTCATGGTCGTAAGAGAGAAAGATGTCGGGACATTTGACGCTTTCCAAGGATGTGATCCATATCATAAAAAGGAATTAATTGATATTGTTTCTAAGTATGATGATATTTTTCAAGAACCAGATGGATTACCTCCTAAGATGGAAGTCCAACATGAGATACATCTTCAACAGGATTCTCCTCTTCTTAATGTGGGCATGTACAAGATGTCATTTGTGGAGATGAAAAATATCAAGAAGAACGTATAGAGATTATTGGATCAAGGGGTCATCAAGCCCAGTTCATCTCCTTAATGTGGTTCTTCGATCGTGATCGTGCCAAAGAAAGATGGCACATGGTGAATGTGTGTCGATTACTGGGCCTTAAATACAATCACGGTGAAAAATCAATACCCTCTTCTTGGTATAGATGATTTACTTGATCAGTTGAAGAATGTTGTTTATTTCACTAAGTTGGATTTGCGTAGTGGATATCATCAAATCAAGGTAGCAGAACAGGATGCATGGAAAACTACATTTAATACCAAACATGGATTGTTTGAGTGGTTAGTTATGTCGTTTGGGCTTTGTAATGCTCTAGAAAATTTCATGCGTGTGATGAATGATGTATTTAGGCCTTTCCTATATGACTTTGTTATTTAGTATTTAGACGACATTATTATTTTTAGCCGGACTTGGGATGAACATGTGAGGCATGTAAAGCAAGTATTGGATACTTTCCAAAGGGAAAATATGTATGTAAAATTGTCTAAATGTGAATTTGGAAAGATTGCACTTTTGCACTTAGGTCATATTGTAGGAGGAGGACAATTAAAAATTGATCCTTCCAAAATTAATGTAATTGTAAATTGGCCTGATTCAAAAAGTGTAATCGAAGTACAAAGCTTCTTAGGTGCAGTCCGGTATTGGAGGAGGTTAATTTACAACTTCTCCTTTATAGCATCTCCTTTGCATTCCTTAACCATTGTGAAGAACGTTTCAGTGGGAAGGAAAGAAACAAAATGATTTCGACACTTTGAAGGAGAAGATCAATACCACACCAGTATTAGCACTGTCGAATCTTCAAAAGCCTTTTGAGATCGAGACAGATGCCAGTGGATACGCCATGGGTGCAGTATTGATGAAATATCCTAAGCCTATCTGTTACCACTCTGAAACTTTTAACCAAGCTATTGTTAACTATCCTACATCTGATAAAGAGTTGTATGCATTAGTCCAAAGCATAAAGAAATGGAAGCACTGCTTGTTAGGGAAGGAAAAAATCATACATACAGATCACCAACCCTTACAGTATATCCAAGAACATACCAAATCGAAACAATGTCGACACTACAGATGGATGGTTTTTCTAAAACAATTTCATTTGGTAATCAAGTACAAAAAAGTTACAAGTAACAAGGTAGTTGATATGCTTTCTAGACCTCCTATTTTTGCTTCTATTATTTTGAATAATAATTATTTATCTCATGATAGCTCTGTAGAACAATATGCCATCGATGAAGATTTTAAAGAAGTATATGATAAGCTAACCCATGGTGCATAGGTAGAGAACTATTTCTGCAGGGAAAACTACTCTACCATCTGGGAAATCTATGTATTCCTACAAGTGAACGAGTCCATGTAATACAAGAAGATCACACTTCTCTTGTGTCTGGGAATTTTGGGGTAGGAAAAACTATGTCTCATTTGTAGAGGTTTTGTTACTGGCCTCAAATGAAAGCAATTGTAACTAAATATGTAAAGGGGTGTGTGATGTGTTCTACTTGTAATCCCACTAATAGAAAACGGGGGCTATACTCACCACTTCTTGTTCCATCCCATCCATGGGAAAGTATCTCCATGGATTTTGTAGGGGCTTTACCAATGACCAAAGGGGGTCATGAATATTTATATGTTGTAGTGGATAGGTTCAACAAGATGTGTATCATGATGCCATTTAAAAATCAGATCATTGCTAAGCAGACTGCTAATATATTATTTCAATATGTTTTGGTTCACTTTGGGTTACCCACATCCATCATCTCGGATCGAGATACTCAATTCCTTGGGGACTTTTGGACTACCTTGTGGAGGATGATGGACACCAAACTAAAGAGGAGCACTTCTTTCCATCCACAGACCGACAGACAGATAGAGGTGGTAAACCAAACAATGGTACTTTTTCTTCGAGGTTACTGCAAAAAACATCCCAAGTTATGGGATGAACATATACCCTATGTACATCGTGCTTACAACCAAGATTTACATTCATCCACTCAGATTTCACCTTTTGAGACATGTTTTGGGTACCTACCCAAGGTTCCTTTGGACTTGATGTATGGGAGATATGCCGATGTGAATGGAGAAAGAAAAAAGGACAGATCCCGCAAGTTCATCTAGAAGATCCAATAGATACACCATGAATTCAGGGAACAATTGGAGAAAAGTCAAGCACAGTATAAAGCTCGGCATGAAAAATATGGGGTTGATCATCAGTTCCAGGTTGGAGACTGGGTATGGATTTACATCAACAAGGAGAGATTGAAGGGTGAAGGAAAGAAACTCAATCCCATTCGTTATGGACCCTTCACTATCTTGGAGAAAAGGGGTACCAATTCTTTTCATCTGGATCTTCCACCTTATATGCATATTTAGTCAGTTGTGAACGTTGAGAACTTGAAACTTTTTTAGCCTCCCATGATCATGGATCAATATGAGGAAGCTTCAATACCTTCAGTTGATGATTTTTCACCTGAGTACTTGGATGAGTTACAGGAAGATATCATCCTAGATAGGAATACGAGGACTTCACGCATGGGTGACATTGATTATCTTCGAGTAGGCTTAAAGGGCACACATCCAAGCAAGGGAAAGTGGATAGAGAAGGAAAAAGTGAGGGGACTCTTCCCTCACTTATCGATTGATTGATGAAAGATTTTTGTGGTCCAAAAAGCTCTCAGTGGGAAGGAGTGATCCAAAAAGGATCTAGAGAAGGATAATAACAACTCAAAACTCACAGAGGCAACTCAAAATGCTCATAATGGCTTCAACAGACAGAGAAAGGGGAAAAATTCATATTCCCAAAACTTAGTGAAAATGACATGATCGTGAATATCACATCTCAATATTTATAACGATGCAAACGAATCATCAAACAGAGTTACGAATGGAAATATATTCATGGTTAAAGTTTGGTTAACCTAGCCCAGTCAATAGGGGATGAGTGAACATCCGTACTACTGACGTCAACATCCGTACAACACACATGGTAGGAGAAGGAAGGTGACACATGCCATGCTTACTTTAGCATGATGTCAGCATGGCTACATGGAAACACCAGAGGTTGCCACGTGTCACCCAGTTTTGGTGTTTTCGGGCCGATCCATGGACCAATAGGATCGTGACACATGGCAGTCCATACACTGATGTGGCATGATGATGTGGTGTGCTAACATGACATGATTATTTGGCAGAGGAAAATGTGGCCCAGTGGGAGGCCTCCACGTGGCCCAATCAGAGGCTGCCACGTGGCAGGTGGGAAAAGCATAGTGACAACTCGTGAGCGGATTTCAAAAAAAATATTAAGTTTGGTAGGTTTGCCAAATCTGGAGGACCGCGCCAAACTTGGCCATGATTAAACCATTGGGATATGGATAGTGCCACCGCTAAACATAGTTGAAGAAACTATATTATATATATACATTGCAACAACACAAAACCAAAAGGGGGAGGCCCATGGGTTTGACCTCGGGACCTCCTCCCCTCTACGCGCCTTAATAATTCTACCAAAACCAATAGGTCAGTGACGTTTCTTTGTAACCAATGCCATGAATTTTATTTAAATGTTGAGTCCGCCCAACCAGTGGAGGAGGTGCACGTACAGTATGACCTTTTGGGCACAAAATTCTATGCAGTCCAGTCATTAATGGAGGTTGCAGAGGGGCACAAATACTAAGATGAATTTATTCTTGGGCTTGGGAGTGCCAGAGTCAGATCGAGGCATGGACATAGTATTTTTTGGGTAATTCGACGCCGCGAATTCAGTGGTGCTTTCTGTTTTCTGATCTGAGCATTATTTTTTCATCTTGATTTCAGAATGAGGTATAGTTATGTATTTTGCCAAATTCTTTTTCTGAGTTAATGAAAGAGCCTACCCATTTGAGAGCAAGACCCGGAGACGTAGTCCACTAGGGACAAACTCCATTATCAAGTTTTGTGTTCAGATTTGATGCATATGTCTCTTCATTTTTTAGATTTTCCTTCTTTAATGGTGCACTTTAATTTATGTTCATTTAATGCAATTATTTATAAGTCACTTGATAAAAATATCCTGGATCACAACCACCCATCAGTACCTCTAACTTTTCATATGAACAAGCATTAATTCCCACCATAAATGTCGAAGCTCGTGAATCACCACTCCCAATTCTCGAAATTAAAATGCCCCAAACCACCGCACCTATAAATATTAATGATGCATACAATTTGTCACTTTGGTTTTTAGTCCCGAGCGATAAAGCGATGAAACTCAAAACCCTAAAATCGATCATTCGACTTTTGTGCTCCCAAATCTGGCGTAATTTCTCAAATTATATCCTTCTGAAAACATGTCGAGAATGAGGTGAAAATTCCAAGAAACATTGGTGGAGCCAAGGAACAACAAAATATTCAACAAGGCATTCGTGATTGAACTAGAAATAAGAATGCACAACATCAAACAAGCCTCCATGGAAGAAATCCCATGGGACAAACATTGGAAAATTTTTACAGCATGGGGCATGGATGTTGGTGTATTGAAGGAGAAAATCCAATTTCTCAAATAGGATAGCATTTGACAGTACTTGAGTTCCTTGCCTATCACAAATCTTAGGGGGTGGAAAGAAGATATGGCTAAATTCATTATCAATCGATATCATGGAGGCCACTTATGGCTAGAAAACCCATTCAACATCATAGGTGGCCTAATTCCTAGAATTATGGGGTTGTCACATGGAGGATAGTTTATGCCCAAAACTTATAATGCAACTAATTGGGTACAACACCTCATAGGGTTAACATCAGTGAATAATTCCAAGGGCTTGATCATCATTAAGGTAAAAAAGCAACATGTCAAATGGACCCATATCATTTTTTCACTATGATTCATAGATGTAGACCAACATTTGATGTTAAACTTACAACGTTGGAGGCTATTATGAAATATCCCTGATCCAGCTGATCTGGATATCTACTACGGATCTAGTATTCTATCTCATAGATCTGATACTTCGGGGGTTTCTGGATGCGTTTTAGTTATGTTATTGAGATGTTTGTGGTTTTTGTATGTTCATGTTATACATTATATTTTAAACATTATAAATATGATGCATTCAGAGATAAGGAACAACAAATGGCCAATAATATGTATTATAAGATTTAAGCAGGGAAATACAATGAAATACTGGAAATATAGAAGATAGTCATCAGCTAGATCTCATAGATTGTTACTGGAATACAATAAAATAACATAAAATACCCGTGATCAGAAGATGAAGGAATATTTGATGCATGCACGGATAGATCGGAAAAATCAACGATTCCAAAGAGGCACGGTAATCGCTACAAACTAGAAAACTCGTCTGGAAGGCTATACCCATCGGAATGAGTTGGAAATTGTCCCAATAGAACCACCCTGGCCTCTAGAATGATCCTAGTAACTGTCGGATGGAAGATATGTCCTTTGATTCTCCAGATCTCATCCTCTAGGTGTCTGTGCACCTCCTAGGATCTCTGGATGCACCCAAATTATTCCAACAACGAAATCGTCTGATATAGGACTCAAAATGTTCGCCCTGCCAAATGTAGAACTGGCTTGGAAGGGTTTCCCTGGCTCTACTCTGATGCTCCATATATGACCCCAACTATACTTCAACAAGAGTTGTGCCCTAGATGGCTGAATGATGTCCTCTGAATGATTCCACCATTAGAATCTAATGGTAGGTGGCTCAATCAATGCGCCCTGGCTAGATCTCAACTAGTTTGGAAGGAAACTGCAATCCGAGCTCTGATCTCATGTAGCTACACAATCCCTATATATGATCTTTCACCCTCATTGGCTGAGATACACACACTGCAAACTAGATACTCCTAAATAGAATGGTGAAACCCATAAATGGTGGTGGTTTCCTCTAGAAATCCACAAAACAATAGAAGTCGAATCTATTCCTCCTCTGGGAACTCTCAACATCAAATGATAACATAACATAATGAGGAATTAGGTCGAATTCCTCCCTTTATACTCTTCCCAGTATAATTCACCATTGACCTCACTTAAGCTAGGCGCTTTTCCTCCTAAGGTGAGTAATTAATTAATTAAGTCCCCCTTTAGCACCTTTTAGTTCTAATTCTTCGTTGACTTAGGGTTAAGTGATTTTTCCTATGATTTTTGGCTTAATCCATCGTTTACATAAAAAATCACCCTTATTTATCCCTTTGTTCCATGTTTGTGCCTGAGTATAGTCTACGGGAACACATATACTACTAAGTCACTCCCTGCTGACCTACTCTTGGGAACGGGACATCACAGTCCTCCCTTCCTGAGATTGTTTGTCCTCAGGAAACATCAATCCTAGGTGCTGCAAAATATGCTCTCCCTCCCATGTGGCATCCTCCATTGGAAGAACCCTCCATCTAACCAAGCACTCCCTAATGAACCTGCTCCTCAACCTATTCTCTCTCTTCTCTAGTACCTCCTCCAGCACTAGCTCCAACTGGCCTTCCTCATACAAGGGTGGAAACTCCTATGAAATGCTAATATGTTGTCCCACAACATTTTTAAGGAAAGAGATGTGAAAGATGTTATGAATCTTTCTACCCTTTGATATATCTAGCTCATATGCCACCTCGCCTACCCTCTTGATGACTCTGTATGGCCCATAAAAATTTGACTTCAGCTTCTCTGGTCTGCTCCTCTTCAAGGAGGATTTTCTGTATGGCTGTAATCACAGAAAAACCAAATCCCCTACCTCAAAAATGTGCTCGAATATCTACCGGTATGGATAGATATTCTAATGGTTCTGAGTCATCTACAAGTTGTCCCTCACTTCCTATAGAATCCTCTAACTCTCCTCCACCTAGTCTTTGGCCCCCGGGACCCTGTTGTCCCCAAACACAGTGTCCACAAAGGAGGGTGCATCGTATCCATAAAATTTCCTGAATGGTGACATCCTGATAGACATATGGTAAGTTGTGTTGTAGCAATACTCACCCATGTGTAATGATCTCACCCATATGCATTGATTCTCCCCCACATAGTTCCTCAAATACCCCTCCAATGATTTGTTGACAATCTTTGTTTGTCCATCTTTCTATGGGTGGTAGTCAGTATTCATAGCTATCTTTGTGTCTGTCAACATGAAAATATCCTTCCAAAACACGCTGATGAAGAACCCATCTCTATCACTGACTATATGCCTGGGTAAACCATGCAACCAAAATACCTCCCTAAAAAACAACTCTGCTACATGTATGGCCTTGTAGTCCGTGGGTATGGTAAATAAATGTGAAAATTTGGTTAGACTGTCGACCACCAAAAAAATGTAGTCCCTTCTCTACACTCGAGGAAGGCCTATAATGAAATCCATAAAAATTCTCTCCCACTTCTACTCTGGAATGGGTAGAGGTTGTAGAAACCTTGTTAGGTGTGTTTTCTTGGACTTGTTCTGTTGAAAAGTCGTGCACTCCCAAATGCGTTTCAATACATCCTCCTTGAGACCCTTCCATGAGAATCTCTCCATGATCTGCCTATACATTTTGAAGTACCCCTGATGCCCTATTGTAGGCAAATCATGACACACCTTCAGAATTTTCCCTTTCAGGGTAGATTATGGAACCAACTAGATCTGGTCCTTGTAGAAAATGACATCATCAAGAACCCAGTATCTATCATCAACCACCTGTCCATCCATCACCTCACAAGAAAATTTGTTTTTGGAGTACTCCACCAAAAAATGAGCTTTCAAATATCTACAAACGTCCATCATCAAACACCCTGATTGCCTCCTGGACAAGGCATCTACTACTACATTCCTCTTTCCCTTGATATACTCATTGTCAAAGTCAAAGTCTTGGATCTTTGAGACCCACTTCTGTTGTCTCTCATTGAGGTCTTTCTGATCTAGGAAATATTTGAGACTGTCATGATCATTCTTCACTACAAATCTGTTACCCACCAGATACTGCCTGAATTTGGTTAAAGCATTCATGATCGCTAGCATTTCCTTGTCATAAATAGGATAGAATATCTCTAACTCATTGATATTTCTATTCTCAAACACAATGGGGTTTCCCCCCTGCATCAAAACTTCTCCAATCCCCACCCCTGATGTGTCGCACTCTAAGACACACAACGCCGAGAAGTCTAGAAGGGCTAGAACAGGGCATGTGCTCATAACCTCCTTCATTTTATCAAATGTTTATTGTGACTCCTCTGTCCAATGAAAATCAACCTTCTTGGTCAATTCTGTGAGTGGTGATCCAAAATGTGAAAATCCCTTGATGAACCACATGTAGTAACTGCATAACCTAAAAAATCCCTTCAAATCTGTGAGGTTCTTGGGTGTTGGCCAATCCAGAATGGCCCTGATCTTCTTCTGATGAACCTGTACTCCCTGCTCACTGATGATATGACAAAAGTAGAGTAGTAGTTCTCTCATTCCAAACTCACATTTGGATTCCTTGGAATATAATGATTGTTCCTACATAATTCTCAAGACCTCCTGCAAATGTGCCAAATGTTCATCCCATGTCCTGTTGTAAATCAATATATCATCGAAGAACACCAAAATGTATTTCCTCAATTGTCCTCTAAATATGTGGTTCATGCAAGACTGGAAAGTGGTCGGTTCATTGGTTAGCCCAAATGGCATGACCAAGAACTCAAAATTTCCGAAGTGGCATCTAAATGCAGTCTTCTCTATATCCTACTCCTTGATCTTGATCTGATGATACCCAGATCATAGATCATTCTTGGTAAACAAAATTGGCCCATGCAAATCGTCCATAAACTCATATATGCACGGAATGGGGTACCTATTATTTATCATTTTCTTGTTGAGAGATCTATAATAAATGAACATCCGCAATGTGCCATCCTTCTTCAGTACCAAACCTACTGAAGAGGCAAAAGGACTCAAGCTGGGCCTGATGTACCCCATCGCAAGAAATTATTTGATTGCTTTCTCAATCTCATCCTTGAACCTCTAGGGATTCCTATATGGCGTAGTGATCATTGGTGTAGCCCCTGCCTCCAACTCAATTGTGTGCTCAAATCCTCTATCTGGTGGTCTCCTTAGTGGTATCAGCCCAAACACTGGCTCATACTGGCTCAGAATCTCTCTGATCTGTGGATGGTATTGTTCTCTTTCCTATGAATCCTTTCGTGTGGTGATCAAACACTCTGCTACATAGGCGACATTACCGTGACAAAACATCCTCTCCATCCATTTTGTTGATATTTCTCATGTTGCTCCTATAGACATGCCTCTCAGTAACACTCTCGATCCATTGGCGTCAATGAATCTCATGGTCAACGTTTGATATTTGAACCCAATATCCCCTAATGAATATAACTACTGTACCCCCAATGATGCATTTGCATCTGGCAGGTCAACTACATAGAAAATGTCTGTGAAGGTGTAGTTTCCTAGTTTAACCTCTAGGTCTGGGATCATGTCCAAACATGTCATAGTGTATCCATCTGCCACTGCTATGTGGAATACCTCAAACTCCTCAATGTGTAACACCCTCTTGGCTACCAAGGATGCATCATTAAAATTGTGGGTGGTCCCACCATCAACTAAAGTGGTCATGCACTGCCTCTGTACAAGGACCTTGAGCCTAAGAGTGTTGTACCTGGGTACTCCTGAAAAGGTGGATATGGTTCCCCATTTCACCTCTCTACGAGGTTTTGTCTCCTCCTTGGGTTGTTCCCCTACCAATATCTGAGGTTTCTTTGACTGCTTCTCTAGATCATGAGTGGTCTCATCCTCTAAATCACTGTCTGCCCATGCCTCGATATCCTCGTCCTCCTCCTCACTGCCTGATTCTACTTCAATGTAGTGGATTTGTCCCTTTCCCATGCATGTATTCCCTAGGAAAAAAGGGTATCTGCAAGAGAAGAACATATTCTTCCTCATCCACTCATGTCGCATGTCATAATCCAGCTTGGGCTTAGCCTTCCATTCCCCTTGAGTAATATTTTTATCCTTGTCTCTCTGTGGTAAAAAGGGTTTGGTAAAGGTTTTGGGTTTTTGTGCTGAGTCCCCCATGTCTCTCGTGCACACAATGGCCTCCTGTAAGGTATGAGGCTTGAAATACTTAACCCAACCCCTCAAGGTATCTCTCAAAGCCTTGGTGAACAACATCACCAATCTGTGCTCTGATATATCGGATACAACCATGACCTTCCACTGGAACTCTAAGATGAAGGCCTCAATTGATCTGTTCTTCCTCAACTGTGTAGGATCCCCGAAGTGGAGCTCTTGATATCTCCTATCAAATTTCTCCATCAACCTCTCAGTGAACTCCAAATATGAGGTAATGTGACTATGACCCAACATCACCAGTCCATGGTACCACCACACGTGGGCCTCCCCCTCTAAGTGAAATGTGGCGAAGCTAATATCTTCTGAATCTGTCATCGAGTTAAGATTGAAATATGTGTCAATCTTCTGAACCCATGCTTGAACTAAGCAACATGATGATCCGTTGAAAGTAGGAATGTTCAGTTTTCCCACTTTCTTAATGAAATCTATGTTGTGATTCTACCCGTTTCCTCTCTATGCTTCCCGAGGTCAGTTTAGATATCTGATCAAACAATAGTACATGAAACTCATGTCTTCATGGAACTCCGGTCCTAATGCCAAGTAGTCTCTCATGTACTCCCTGAATGAATCCTATAGCACCACCTTCCCCTGACTTGACTGTCCTCCTGCCTACCCTGGCTCTCCCAAAGGCTGTCTCAATGTCTCTCTTGTCTGGAACTGTGGATATGACTATGTGTAATCTTGGGCTGGTGAAGGGTTTGTATTAGACCCTCCCTGAGATCCACTAGAGCCACTGGCCCCACCTCCCTGGTGTCCTCCTGAGCCACTCGATCCTCCTGCGACATTGGAACCTATAGTGATCATACTATGCTGGAGAATCTGTGCACTAAGTTTCATCTCTTATATGGCTATGAACAGGTCTCTCTATCCCCTATTTAGGTCACTCAACATGGCCTGCGTGCTACAAAGATGTATCTCGAGGCCTTTCCCCCTGCCCATGGGTGTCTCACGCCTATCACCCATAGTCCTCTCTATATCGACCTCTATGTATGAACTGATATTCTCCCTATCCTCTATCTCTGGCTCTATATGTAAGTGTGGAAGGGGGTGTAATACATTCAGTTTCTATCTCTTCTATCTCTCCTATCTCTTCTATGAACTCTGTGGTACTGAATGTACTCGTCTCCAATATGTCCTCGACCCCTTGGGTATTCTTCACCTGCTCCCAGAATCATGGGGTCATGAGAAGCATTTCTTCATAGGCTGGCAGGAAGAAGGCTCTGATACCACTTAAATATCCCTGATCCAGCTGATCTGGATATCTACTACAGATCTAGTGTTCTAACTCACATAACTGATACTCTGGGGGTTTCTGGATATGTTTTAGTTATGTTCTTGAGATGTTTGTGGTTGTTGTATGTGCATGTTATACATTATGGTTTAAACAATATAAATATGATGCATGCATAGATAAGGAACAACAACTGCCCAATAATATGTATTATGATATTTAAGTAGGGAAATACAATGAAATACTGGAAATATAGAAGATAGTCACTAACTAGATCTCATATATCATCATTGGAATACAAGAAAATAACATAAAATAACCATGATCAGAAGATGAAGGCATATCCAATGCATGCACGGATAGATCGGAAAAATTAGCGATTCCGGAGAAGCACGGTAACTACTACAAACTGGAAAACTTGTCTGGAAGGGTATACCCGTTAGAATGAGCTGGAAATTGTCCCAATAGAAGCGCCCTAGCCTCGATACTGATGATGGTAATTTTTGGATGGAAGATATGTCCTTTGATGCTCTAGATATCATCCCTTGGGGGTCTTCACACCTCCTGGGCTCTCTGAATGCGCCCAAATGATTCCACCAATGGAATCATCTGATATAGGACTCAAAATGTTCAGCCCGCCAAATGCGGAACTAGGTCAGAAGGGTTTCCCCAGATCTACTTTGATTCTCCGTCTCTGACCCCAACTATCCTTCCACAAGAGTTATTCCCTAGATGGTTGAATGATGCACTCTGAAGGATTCCACCATCTGAATCTGATGGTAGGTGGCTCAATCAATGCGCTCTAGTTGGATCTCAATTGGGTCAGAAAGAAACTGCAATTCGAGATCTGATCTCGTGCAGCTACACAAACCCTCTATTTGACCTTGCACCCTCACTGGCTAAGCTATGCACACTACAAACTGGATACTCCTGAATAGCACAGTGAAATACCTAGATGGTATCTTTGATTGGATAGGGTGTGTCTCTCAACACTGAAACTGTTCAATGGTGGTGGTTTCCTCCAGAAATCCACAAAATAGTAGAAGTCGAATCTATTCCTTCTATGGGAACTCTCGACATCAAATCATAACATAACATAATGAGGAATTAGATCGAATTCCTCCCTTTATACTCTTCCCAATCTAATTCACCATTGTCCTCACTTAAGCTAGGCGCTTTTCCTCCTAAGTTGAGTAATTAATTAATTAAATCCCCCTTTAGCACCTTTTCATTCTAATTCTTCGTTGACTTAGGCTTAAGTGATTTTTCCTATGATTTTTGGCTTAATTCATCGTTTAACCACCAAATCACCCTTATTTCTCCCTTTGTTCCATGTTTGTTCCTGAATATAGTCTATGGGAACACATAGACTACTAAGCCACTCCCTGGTGGCCTACTCTTGGGAACGGGACATCACATATTAGTCGTAATCAGGAAAGCAGGGCAAGATTCAATTGGTCAGAGCACCTAGCCAACATCATCAAGAGAATATGAAAGGAATGGAAATATAAGGGGAGAGAAATCATATTCCCCTTTCTCCTCATTTGGATATCCATGATCCAAATAATCTCATTCAGAGAATCCATTTTCATAATAAAAAACATACCGACCATGGACAATTTCCAAATATTTGCACTAAGTGAAACAAGTTCGTCGAATTTCCTTCGAGCCGATGAAATGTTAAAAAAAATGGATCCAGAATTTTAAGAATGCCTCCTACAGATGGATATTTAATACATTAGTTCATTGAGTAATACCTGGACCATGCCATATTCAACGATGCATCGACATGACCAAAGTATGGTGTGGGGATGATTTGACATAGATTCCAAAAGACTTTTCTTACTAGCCAACACAACTGCAAATTTTCAAAGAGTTGGAAAGGTGGACTGACATCGGGTTTCCAGTCCCTCAAGAATTTTTGGAAGAGTTTCCATCTTTCATAATTCCTATTACATATACATATCTAGAATAAGAAAAAGAGATTGAGCTCTACACCATACCATTTGTGTACAATCTAGAAAATCAAATGGGGTCGCATGTGAAGTGAACTCCAACAAAAAGAAAACAATCAGATATAGTTTTTCTTGAAAAATATTAAAAACTAATCAAGTCATCTACCCAACCACTCAACATTTATTTGAAAGGAATCTTCAAAAGTGACGAGACAATCAATTTTGATGATCCAACAATGAAAGAAAATTTCGACAGATTATTGAGAGAATACTGCAACAGATTGAAGAAAGGGGAAAAGAAAACTAACGAGAGGAAACCACGACCCAAATATCATGAAATCAAGCATTATACCTGCATATAAGGAAGCAATGTCTCATGTTAAATAAAATCAAGATAAAACTACAAAATCTAAGGTACCTTTGGAGAAACAGATGGAAACAAGGTGGTAGAAAAAATAAAGGTTGGAGGAACAGAATGAGACATGCACTAGTCGGACTCACCATTGTTATGGATAAATACAGCCTATGGATAAGACATATCTCCCTTGGATCTACCTTTGATCCAAAATAAAAATCATGTATATATATCAATGGGTTTTACCTAGATCTAATCAAAGGTTATCCTTGCATGTCCGACTAATGGCATACCTCTTTATCAAAGGTTATCCTTGCATGTCCGACTAATGCAGCTATCGAGATCCTAACTCTAGCTCCTGGGATTCACTTCCTGCACATAATAAACAAACAAATACCAATTCTACAACTCCTACAAGTATTAAGAAATCAAAAATTAAACTCAGATCTAATCTGATCTCTCAAGGATAGATCAAATCTACCACATATAACTGAATACAACATGTTTGTAGAGGTGAAAACACATAGATCTATATTATAAATCAAATGGACAGATAAATCAATGTTTCTTTACCTGGAGTCTTGATGCGTTCCTCCTAGTTCCAGGTTCACAATGCTCTTTAGCCACTTGATATTCTCTCTCTATTTTTCCAGCATAACCACTCTCAAACTCTAGCCTCCCATCTCCTTGATTTGGCCTCTTCTTGTAGGATTTTAGAAGAGATTGGAGATAGTCTTCATAACACGTGAATTAGGTGGTTACAAGTCAGAGATAGGATTGATGACATGTTAACTAAGAAATTACAATTAATGTACAAGTTTCATCCTTAATTATGAGTTTTTCCCTCAAGTTCCATGCTCAATTATCAACTTTTTCCATCTCACTGTGAAATTTCTTTTTAATTATGAGTTTTTTTTCTCAATTATGAAATAATTTTTATTTCATAATTATGAATTGTGAAAAAATAATTATTTCCTTATGAAATAATTATGAGAATTTTACTCAATTATGTAATTATATCCTCATAACATCAAGTAACATGATTGCAAAACCTATGGTGGAAAATACAAGTATAACAAATTCCCCCTAATGTATGAGGTCAAAAGAGGAGGTGATGGCCGAAATACATTACAAAAATTCATGGTGGCGAGTGGCATAAGGAAGGATATAAAATATAAATGTATGGGTGAGTACCTCCAATAAGACATCAATCGATCTAATGTCGAACACTCATAGAATCAATCGATCATGAGTCAATGGTGTGAATCCACCATCGACCACAAGGAGGCCTGCCACTGAGGACTATAATCTCCAAGGTGCTAGTTGGTTTCTAGATCCCTCTCCTAGATAATGTGCTGAATTTGATATGAAGATATCCGTTGAAGGAGGGCCCATCAATCGATACAAAACATACACTAAGAGGTGATGTGAATAGAGAGTATCACCAAGTACAACTGACATAGGGATGACTGACTTGGAAAGTCAACAAAACAATAGATGACTGAATCAACATTAAAATTCCCTTGAACATATAGCATGACATAATATGAATTGGAAAAAATACTCAAGAGCTAGATGAATATAGTGCAACAACGTAGGAGGCATCGAAGCACTCTTCATGATGACTAGAAGAGTAACTAGCCGAAGAAGTATCTGTGAATCATATTACTGGGATGAATCCTACGAAAGATAAATTCCAACTGTAAGATACTTACTCAAACATGTGTCATATTCAAGGGTGACTTGACTGACACTTCCATTTCGAGATAGATCAATGGTAAAACCACTCTTTTTTTTTGGTTTTTAGTGTCTCCTTCATGGTTTAATGAGCACGAAAGAGAGATAAAAGTATGCTCGGTAGTTTCTCTTTCGTTCGTTTTTAAAGAGCTAAAAAAAGAGTTAAAAGTATACTTGTGGAGGTGTCTTTTTCATGTCTTTTAATGAGTCTAAAAAAGACATAAAATTGTACCCGATAGTGTCTTTTTAATGTCCTTTTACGAGCCCAAAAAAGAGATAAAAATGTACTCGATAGTGTATTTTTTGTGTCCTTTTATGAGTCTGAAAAAGAGAGAAAAGTGTACTCATCTGGAGAGAATGAGTGGATAAAAATCATTCTCCTATTTTCCAAGTACATGGAACCGAACTAATAAAAATGAATGCAAATGGTACTCTCAAGTGAGGTACACTCTTATAAGTTTTTCAATCCATGGGATGGTGCATGCAAAACAGAGGCCAAAAAATGCAAGAGGTAGATGGTCAAGGGATACTTCATTAGCGATAAGAGGGATCTAGGAAAACAATAGGGCAACATAGGGATGTATGACGCAAGTAGAAAATGATTAGGCGACCATTAAGAAACATAAAAAGATGAGAACGCCCTCCGAATATGGCCAAAAAATAGATGAAGAGAGTCAAATGAGTCTCAACGTGATAACATGGGGAACAAATGGAAATCTGGGTGATAACTAGGGCACCCATGGAGGGTAGGCAGTACTGAACAAGTTATGATGTGCAAAAATGGAGTGGCTTATATCACAACCTGATGAGATCAAACCTAAGGTGTTGTGATGGAAAAATGAATGGTTAATAATTCTAATCGTGGATGCAGGGAAAAACCTATCTTTATATTCTAGTTCAATGACACATACCTCAAGCTTAGTGGAAGTCATCATTTCCTAAAAAATTCCCCGTAATCCTGTCAACACATGAAAACTAGATTCTGGGGTCAAAATGCATAATGAAATCTCAAAAAAGAAAATACTATTTTATTTGTTTTTTGGATGTGATATGTGAAAAAAAAAAATAACTCACACCACACACCTATGTACAAGCCACTACACATATTGATGATTCACATCAAGTAGATCCCATTGTTAGGCTCAAGCCAAGTATATTTTTCATAATCTATGAATTCACGAGCTGATGTTGGAATCATATGGTTTACCATGCTCGGGCCATGCCACATAAGAATGAATTCTTACGGTCGAAGATAATCTTCATGAATAGTTTCATGAGCTATATATGTTCCTTGATTATTCCCATCAAGATGTGAAGGAGGTATCAAACATGAATCTTCGAAGGAAGTCGGAGAAAATAACTCAATGGAAAGTTTTGAAAAATATAATCGAGGTAGAAAAGGGTCGAGACAGGGAATTACACTAGATGCCACAACAAATGCTCCTATTCTCATATCAATACTCATCATTCCAAAAAATATGATGATGGACCATCGAATTCCTTGTCAGTTGAAAGAAGATTAGAAGAAAAGATGGAAAATTTACAATAATCATTAAATAACTTAACCATCATACGAAATGAACTCTGGTGCACCCTTTGTTCAATTGAAGGGCACATAAAAGACTATTGTAAATTTAATGATGCACTAGAAAGAGACATTGACACCCATCAAATCCAAGTCAAAATTTACTGTGCCATTTTTCAATCTCTGACAGATCACAACACCGAAGAATGTCTGCACAACTTGAAAAATGCTAGCTTAAGTGGTTCCATATCAACAAATAAAGTAGCCACTCAACGCAATAATGTCAATTGAATCAAAAGAATAAGTCTAACATTCATAAAGTATATCACACACATGAAACTAAACAAAAATATGACTAGGGAGCTATAAATGGATATCAAGAATGTGGAAAAGGTGGCTATAAAGGTAGAGGATAGTTTAGAGGAGGATGTGGTCAAGGAGGTCAAGGACTCGGTGAAGGTAATTTTTTTTTTATTCAACTGTTGGAAATATTACCATATTATCCCCGCCTACCCCATTAAAGACAAAACCAACCTAAAATTTTGTAATATATGTGGAGTGGTAGATCACTCACTTGAAGATTGTCCAATAGTTTTAGAAAAATTTATTAATAAAATAACTCAAAATATTCTATACACTATGCCAAAACAAGTTCTCAACTCAAAGAATCTTCAAGTCATCACAATATTGGTAGTATTAGGTCAAGATAACTACATGAATAGGGAATCACCAATTCGACATTAGGAGAATCAAAATACCTACCTAGACCAAGATCAAGAATATAAACTAATGCGGGAAGCAATGAGTATTTTCAAGAATATTGTTGGGTCTCCCTTTTGACATCTACAATTACCTCATTTTTGTCTCATATATCAATCATTTCTCCTTGAAATCATAAGTAATCCACCCATTTTTCTCATTGTTATACTCTCTTAACCACTTCTTGTTAATTTTAGATTAGCTATTAAGTTTCTTTTCAATTTACTAGATGACAATAGCATAGGTAGGATCACTGATGAGAAACAAAATCACAAGATACACAACATTTATCCTGGGAAAACCTCATGGGGGAGAAAACCTAGCAAAAACTTCCTTAATATAGATAGCCAATACAATGCCAAGACAATAAAACAAAACACTAGAGAATATCCAACACTGAGCAATGCACCTCTCTCTTCCTTATTCTTCCAACTGCAACTCTATCCAAACTTGCGCACTTGTTGAGTGGAATGAGTGAATGAATGAATGAGGTGCTACCCTCTCTTATTTATATTATCTAGTAGGCACTGGGGAGGATTCTCTTCACTAGGCAGGGTTGACTTCTTCATTTAAATTAGGCTTGGCATCGACTTCTTAATTTGCATGATATAATTAGGGTTTAACCAATCCGCAAAAGGGGATTTGGTCATTTACAATTCTCGACATGATCAATCCACAAAAGGGGATTGATATAATTAATAATGACTCAATAATAAATAAAATACCCTTTGCAGTTACAGTATTTCAACACTCCCCCTTAACAAGAAGGGTATTCTACAAAATCGTCAGGAGAGAGAGAGAGGGAAACAACATCAACAACATCTGAAGCACTGAATGGCATATCTATAAATCATCAAAATTTTTTCTTATCATCATTCACAACATGGAGTTGGAGTAGCATCATCATAATATACATCAACATGAATTAGTATAACACTAATACATCATCATCATCAATAACATCATCAACACCAACATCATCATCAAAACACGAAGGTTGGAGCAACAACATCATCACAACACGAAGGTTGGAGCAACAACATCATCACAACATGAAGGTTGGAGAAACATCATCATCATCATCATGGGGAAACATAATGAGGTAGGTGTTACAACATTTTGTGGTACTCTGAAAGTCCCTAAGGAGCTTCCCAAGAATCATAATATTCCCTAGGATATAAAATCCTAACGAAGCTACCACGTGGTACTCTGACATACCGTCCTTACCAGACCTTCAGGATCTTCCTATGAATCATAAGATTCCCTAGGATTACAAAAATCCTAATGGAGCTACCACTACTAAGCATAGCTAGAATATACATGCATAGGTACTCTGAAAGACCATCCTTACCAAATCTTTGAGATCTATCCAGGGATGATCAGTCCCTTAGGATATAAAATACTAACTAAGCTACCATTATTGGTCAGGATACCATAGTATCATCAACATCACTCCCCCTTTCGAGGGAGGTCCTTTCAGAATATACCAAGATTGTCTCAAAAGTGCTCAAACTTTACACGAGACAAAGGCTTGGTAAACACATTTGCAACCTTCTCATCTGTCCCAACATATTGGAGATTTATGGATCCCCTCTACACCATATCATGAATGTAGTAATACCAGATTTCTATGTGCTCTGAATTGTCATGGAACAAAAGTTTATATGTCATATTTATGCAACTTTGGTTATCACATAGAATCATGGTTGCTTCCATCTCCAGATCAAATAGACCTATCAACAACTTCCATAGCCATATGGATTCACAACTAGCAGAACACGCAACAATGTATTACGCTTTTGTTGTGCTGAGAGAAATACTAGATTGCTTCCTACTTTGCCATGAAGTCATGGATGAACCTAGACCAAAGAAACATCTTGAAGTGCTCTTTCTGTCAGAAACACTTCCAACCCAATATGAATCGGTATAACCAATCAATATGAATTCTTGATCTCCATTGTAACAAAGACCAAAGTCCAATGTACCATGAAGGTATCTCATCACATGTTTTGAAGAAACAAGGTGAACATGTCTGGGCTCTACCAGATACTAACTCAAGGTGTTCACAACAAAACATATATTTGGCCCAGTGTTAGAAAGATACATCAACGATCCAATGATCTGTCTATATAGCGTAGCATCAACCAATTCTGATGAAGTATCAACCAGGATTTTAAACTTTGTTTCCATGGGTGTATTAATGGATTTTCACTCCACCATATAAAAAATCTTCAGTATTTCAACTGCATACTTCCCTTGGTTAAGGAAGATCTTCTCTGGTCTCTTCCAAACCTCAAGACCTAAGAAATAGTGCATTAGGCCTAGGTCTTTTATCTCAAATTCTGCAACGATCTTCTTCTTACAATCAGTGATGAGATTTTCTTCTCCAGTTAAGAATAAGTCATCCACATACAGTAGAAATATAATAGGCTCATCATGCATAACCTTGAATTAAATTTTAGAATCAACTTTACTCTTTGTTAAGCCCAAGCTCGTTAGGAAACTTTCAATTCTTCCATACCAATCTCTAGGAGCTAGATTCAATCCATACAGATCCTTCTTCAACTTGCAGAGATTTGTATTTTTGTATTCAATTCAAACCCTTGAGGTTGTTCTATATACACTTATTCTTCAATGACACCATTTAAGAAGGTTGTTTTCACATCCATCTGGTGTAACTTCCACTTCATCTTAGCTGCAAGGGATATGATGGTTCTAATAGAAGTGTATCTGGCTACAGGAGAAAACATCTCTTCATAGTCAATGCCTTCCTTTTGAGAAAATCCATGAGCTACAAACCTTTCTTTATATTTCTCCAATACTTCCATCAGCAACATGTTTTTATCTTGTATAGCCATTTGTAAGATACCACATATTTTCTCTTCATTCTGGGAACTATTTACCATACATCATTATTTATAATGGATTGGTATTCTTCTGTCATGGCATTTGCCCATTCTTTCTTTTGAATGGATTATTCAAAGAAAGTGGGATCCTTATCTATGATATCACTCATCAAAGCCATATAATTGGAGAATGGTTTAGGTTTCTTAACTTGTCTCATGGTTCCTTTAGGGGCACCATACTTCTCTCCATATTGAATAAGTTCCCGTGCCCAAGTTGGCTTTCTCTTGTGAGAGATCGTCATCTAGGGAGGTTATTGACATTCTATCACATCATGATCTTCATGAATCTCATCATAATGGGAAATTGTGGCTTCTCTCACTGGTTCTTGAACTTTGGGAGCTACAGGTTCTTCTTCATATACTTATTCAAGTTGGCATATCCTTGATTTCTTGAGTGACGCATATTCATCAAAGGTTACATCTCTGTTGATCTCAATATGATGGTAACCTGGAATGTAAATTTTGAAGGCCTTAGAGACCTCACAGTATCCAACAAATATTCCCTTCTTTCCTGAAGGGTCCAACTTGGTTCTGTTTTCTTTCAGAATGTGTACAAACACTAGACAACCAAATATTTTGAGATGGCTTACTTCTGGCTTCTTTACGGATAACATTTCTTCGGGGGTTTTGAACCCAAGTGTACTATGGGAGAATCTATTTTGTACATACACTGTTGTTCTTGTTTCTTCTACCCATAAGTGCATTGGAAGATCTTGATCATGGATCATAGTCTTCACTGCTTCCATTATAGTTCCGTTATTTCTTTCTGCTACAACATTTTGTTGAGGATTGTAGGGAGTGGTGAGCTCCCTCTTAATCCCGACATCTCTGCAAAATGTTACAAACTCTTTTGAGGTTTATTCTCCTCCATTGTCTGACCTAAGTATCTTGATTTTTATTTATGAGAGATTCTCTATCAACGCTTTGATTTCCTTGAATTTTCCAAACACTTCATCTTTTGATTTCAAGAAGTAAACCCAAGTCTTGTGAGAATAGTCATCAATAAATGAGACATAATATACATACCCACTAAGAGAGGTGGATGGCATTGGGCCACATACATCTAAGTGGATGAGCTCCAATACTCCTTCTTTATTGTCCCTCTTCGAGAAAGGATTCTTGATGTTATTTCCTTGTGAACATCCCTTGCACACACCTTCATGATCAACCTTGAAATCCGGTAGACCTGTAATTTCCTTGCTCACATATGGTAAGGCCTTGTAGTTGATTTGAGCTATTCTTCGATTCCAAAGTTCACATGGACTCTCAGTGAAGTGAATCAAGTCTGCATCTGAGTGACCTTTTAATTTATACAATCCACCTTCTTTTGTTCCAATAACAATTGCATCTTCTATGGTTTTTCCTTTAGGCCACATGAGGACTTCACCGTCTATGAATGCAAACCTGAAGACTTTATTATCTAAAGCTGAGATATAAATCAAGTTCTTCGTCAAACCTGGTACATATAGTACATCCTTCATATTCATTGGGGTCCCTGAATCAAGTTTGTAATTGAACTCTTCTACTCCTTTGATAGGGTATTGGTAGTCATCTCCAAGTGTAAATTTCCAGGGAAAGTTATTTTCTGTAAGGCTAGAGATAATTTCTCTTTGACCTCTCATGTGCTTGGAAGCACCACTGTCTATGATCCACGTATCCTCACCAGGTGACACTGATCCTGAGAGGGAAGAGATTAATACATAGTCTTCAATGTTTTCTTTAATCATATTTGTGGTTGGATATTCATATTCAATTGTATGGGCATGGTGCCTTTTGTTCCTCTTCTTGTATTCTTATCTTATATCTATACAATTATTAGAAATATGTCTCATCTTGTCACAATGGTAATATTTGTAGGATGAGAAATTGTTTTCTCTTCTTTGACCTTTCTGAAACTTCTGGAATCTCCTTGGAGGGTGAGATTCTTTATGGATGAATTTATTTGGGGAGTGAGAATACTTATGTGGGTAGGTCTCCTTATTGAAGTGATTCCTTATATTTCTTCCTTTAGTATGAGTAGATAGAGCTTGATCGTCATCCATTAATAGTACTGCTTCTCGGTTAACTACTCTTTCTTCTTCTTCCCAAAGACTGTCAAATTATAGTTTTTCCTTTCTGGCACAAATGGTTTGGATGAATGCATCCCAAGGTATTGTGAGACATTTAAGAGATGTCATTATGAGTTCATATTCATATAGGTTATCTCCAATTTCTTCTAGTTCTTCCTTGAATTGAGAGATTCTAGAGAAATATTCATGAATTGTTTCTCCTTTCTGCATCTTTGTATTCTTGAGTTGAGTTCTCAATTTCATCTTCCGGTTAATGTTTCTTCCTTAATACAATATGGTTAGGGCATAAAACATTTATTTTGGTGTATCTTTAGATTCCACTTGAGGGATCAAGTGATGTTTGATAGAATCTGCAATGATTCTTTTGGCCCTAACCATGTCCTTTTGGTACTTTTCTTTAGCTATAGCATTTGCAGGTTCTGGTACATTTTATTCGATGAATATTATTTGGTCATTCTCTTCAAGAATGAGTGAAACCCTATACTTCCAGAAACAGAATTTACCCACACCTTCTAAGTTGTCAACAAGCTTGGTGCTTGCATACATCTTGACCGAGAGCTGGGAAAATGACCAAAAAATGAAATTGATCAGCATTTAGATATGAACTTACCATGAGGTGTGCTTAGATGAGGCGACTATACTGGTGCAATCATTTTTCTGAAAATCCAAATTTTACCCCTTGAAAATGATCTTGCGCAATTCTAGACTGGTACTTCTGGTACTGGTTCTAGTTTCCTGGTTTTCTAGTACTAGTGAAAACTAGGGTTTCACTTTCTGGGAGTTCTGTCCATTGGAAAAGTGTGCTCAAGCTGCCAATGATCTCACTAGGATAGGTTGCACTTCCTTGATGAGTTTTAGGCTGAAATTTCTCTTCAATAAAATACCTAATTTTCTTGTACGACAACAATGACATTTGTGCTTATCCAGTGAAAGTTTCTCTCTTCATCTTAGCTCTGATACCATGTTAATTTTAGAGCAGCTATTAAGTTTCTTTTCAATTTACTAGATAACAATAGCATATGTAGGTTCACTGAGAGAAACACAATCATAAGATACACAACATTTATCCTAGGAAACCCTCATGGGGGAGAAAACCCAACAAAAACTTCCTTAATATAGATAGCCAATACAATTCCAAGACAATAAACCAAAACACTAGATAATATCAAACACTGAGCAATACACCTCTCTCTTACTTATTCTCCCAACTGCAACTATCTCCAAAATTGCGCACTTGTTGAGTGGAATGAGTGAGTGAATGAATGAGGTGCTAGCCTCTCTTATTTATATTAGCTGGTAGGCACTGGGGAGGTGTCTCTTCACTAGGAAAGGTCGACTTCTTCACTTATTGGTTAAAACCACTTTAATTAGGCATGGGGCCGAATTATTTATTTTCATGATATAATTAGGGTTTGACCAATCCGCAAAATTGGATTTGGTCATTTACAAAGCCCGACATTATCAATCCACAAAAGGAGATTGATCTAATTAATAATGACTCAATAATAAATAGAATACTCTTTGCAGTTACAATATTTCAACACTTCTTGGTGTACATGAGGTAATGAACATTTATTTATGGTTTTTATGGTTCAATAAAAGTTAAAATCATTATTAATGCTCTAATCCCTCTATTTAGCTTGTGTGTTTAGCTTTCCGTGGAAATCATATTAAGACAGGGTTCTAAGAAAACACTCCAGGTCATCCGGTACCTACACTGGAACATTCCAAGTCATTCGGTACCTACACTAGAACATTCTAGAAACCATCCGGTACCTACATCATAAGTGATCCGGTACATGTACCCGAAAAGTAGCCATATGGTACCTGCATCATAAGTCATCTGGTACATGTACCCAAAAAATAGCCATCTGGTACCAGTACATTCATCCGATACCAACATCCTACAGTGATCTGGCACCATGTTATAGTTTGAAATATTGGCACGCTTCTAGAGGAAAATCGGGGACATGGGTTTTTCCCAAGAGATGTCAACATGCGAACACATGTTTTAGAATTCACCCATATCACACGTTGATGGGTGTTATATATGCACTAAATCCCTCAATTAAATTGTCAACCTGAGGTAAGTAAACTTAGAGTTGTAGCACTATATGTGCCAAGGAAGAAAAGATAGAGGAAGTATGATATAACTAAGGAGATGGTCTATATAAGGGTTAATATACTTAATAAGATACTATCAATGAGAAAACCCTATTAATAACTTTGAACTATTTGCCCTAAGCAACTTTTAAACAATGGATCGATGGATTGTTCCTAAAGAAACAAATGAAAACCCTACTTTGGACAAGTTGACCTATTTAATATAATGATAAACAACAAGTAATCTATTCAATCTATTCAACTTAATAAGCAACAATAACAAATTAATCTAATCAATCTATTCAAATCAATGAGCATCAACAAATAAGAAAATAGACAATCAAATAACTAATTTAGTAAAACTTATTCAACAAGTAAACCTTTCAAAACCATTCAGCAAGTAAACTAATCAAAACTACTCAACAAACAAACTCTATTCTTAAGACAAAACTCATAATCATTTCTACTCTACAAAGGGAAATATTAACCTACTTAATCAAAAGCATCATGACAGTATTAAGAGATTAATCAAAAACAATTCTTAATCTACAATAATAAGAAACTTCAAATATGATGATTATGTCTTGGATGCCTTATGACATCACGATGGAATCTAACAATTAGTGATAGCTCAAGAGGAATAAATTCAATATTAACTTCTATGGAGAAATGAAAAGTATGAATCAAGCAATCTAACGAGAGCTTAGTCATCATAGAAGAAATATCAACTATCCTGAAAATCCATGTGATCTCTCAATTTATGCATTAATCATCAATAATAAGAAAACACTATTCTACTTAATTCAAATGCACTCTTATGCTAACCTAAGAAAATTCACACAAATAAAAACTTAATTCAAACTCAAACTTCTAATTAAAATTGCAATTTAAATATAGAATGGAAATTTCATAAATTAAACTAAGCTAATCATATTATTAAAAATTCAGATTGCAAATTAAAATGCTTATAAAAGCATAATTCAAATTATACTTCTACCTTAGCATACTATAACAAAATTGATAAGAAAACTAGATCCAGGAAAGCATGACTAAAACTGAGAATTAAATTAACAAGACTTGCAACTATTAATCCATCGAAACTTTGTCAAAGAAACTATGTACTCTATGTTAAACTAATACTTTGTTCTAACTACTCTGTTTTAACCTACATAAATTGACTTTGACATTTAACACACAACAAGTTTAGTAGCTTGCAAGCCATTTGCTAACAATTAAAATACACAACATATTAACAATTATCTCCTCCAAGCAACCTGCAAAAGGAAATTTAAACAATTAAATGATGAACAACAAACACATAGTATTTAAAATGATAAAAACACATATAAAGGAAATGAAGTAAATGATAAGTGCACAACTGAAATATGCAATCTATCTATCTAAGTATTCACCCAGACCACTGGTGGGNCATGATATAATTAGGGTTTGACCAATCCGCAAAATTGGATTTGGTCATTTACAAAGCCCGACATTATCAATCCACAAAAGGAGATTGATCTAATTAATAATGACTCAATAATAAATAGAATACTCTTTGCAGTTACAATATTTCAACACTTCTTGGTGTACATGAGGTAATGAACATTTATTTATGGTTTTTATGGTTCAATAAAAGTTAAAATCATTATTAATGCTCTAATCCCTCTATTTAGCTTGTGTGTTTAGCTTTCCGTGGAAATCATATTAAGACAGGGTTCTAAGAAAACACTCCAGGTCATCCGGTACCTACACTGGAACATTCCAAGTCATTCGGTACCTACACTAGAACATTCTAGAAACCATCCGGTACCTACATCATAAGTGATCCGGTACATGTACCCGAAAAGTAGCCATATGGTACCTGCATCATAAGTCATCTGGTACATGTACCCAAAAAATAGCCATCTGGTACCAGTACATTCATCCGATACCAACATCCTACAGTGATCTGGCACCATGTTATAGTTTGAAATATTGGCACGCTTCTAGAGGAAAATCGGGGACATGGGTTTTTCCCAAGAGATGTCAACATGCGAACACATGTTTTAGAATTCACCCATATCACACGTTGATGGGTGTTATATATGCACTAAATCCCTCAATTAAATTGTCAACCTGAGGTAAGTAAACTTAGAGTTGTAGCACTATATGTGCCAAGGAAGAAAAGATAGAGGAAGTATGATATAACTAAGGAGATGGTCTATATAAGGGTTAATATACTTAATAAGATACTATCAATGAGAAAACCCTATTAATAACTTTGAACTATTTGCCCTAAGCAACTTTTAAACAATGGATCGATGGATTGTTCCTAAAGAAACAAATGAAAACCCTACTTTGGACAAGTTGACCTATTTAATATAATGATAAACAACAAGTAATCTATTCAATCTATTCAACTTAATAAGCAACAATAACAAATTAATCTAATCAATCTATTCAAATCAATGAGCATCAACAAATAAGAAAATAGACAATCAAATAACTAATTTAGTAAAACTTATTCAACAAGTAAACCTTTCAAAACCATTCAGCAAGTAAACTAATCAAAACTACTCAACAAACAAACTCTATTCTTAAGACAAAACTCATAATCATTTCTACTCTACAAAGGGAAATATTAACCTACTTAATCAAAAGCATCATGACAGTATTAAGAGATTAATCAAAAACAATTCTTAATCTACAATAATAAGAAACTTCAAATATGATGATTATGTCTTGGATGCCTTATGACATCACGATGGAATCTAACAATTAGTGATAGCTCAAGAGGAATAAATTCAATATTAACTTCTATGGAGAAATGAAAAGTATGAATCAAGCAATCTAACGAGAGCTTAGTCATCATAGAAGAAATATCAACTATCCTGAAAATCCATGTGATCTCTCAATTTATGCATTAATCATCAATAATAAGAAAACACTATTCTACTTAATTCAAATGCACTCTTATGCTAACCTAAGAAAATTCACACAAATAAAAACTTAATTCAAACTCAAACTTCTAATTAAAATTGCAATTTAAATATAGAATGGAAATTTCATAAATTAAACTAAGCTAATCATATTATTAAAAATTCAGATTGCAAATTAAAATGCTTATAAAAGCATAATTCAAATTATACTTCTACCTTAGCATACTATAACAAAATTGATAAGAAAACTAGATCCAGGAAAGCATGACTAAAACTGAGAATTAAATTAACAAGACTTGCAACTATTAATCCATCGAAACTTTGTCAAAGAAACTATGTACTCTATGTTAAACTAATACTTTGTTCTAACTACTCTGTTTTAACCTACATAAATTGACTTTGACATTTAACACACAACAAGTTTAGTAGCTTGCAAGCCATTTGCTAACAATTAAAATACACAACATATTAACAATTATCTCCTCCAAGCAACCTGCAAAAGGAAATTTAAACAATTAAATGATGAACAACAAACACATAGTATTTAAAATGATAAAAACACATATAAAGGAAATGAAGTAAATGATAAGTGCACAACTGAAATATGCAATCTATCTATCTAAGTATTCACCCAGACCACTGGTGGGTCCCCAATAGGTCGTGGCTACTCCTCAACAACAAATCGCGAGCTAAATTAACACGGTTCTAGCATTAAATTAAAAAAACACAGTCTAGCACAAGTTTGCAGAAATGTCTGAGTTACAAAACAAAATATATTCTAACAATTCTTAACACTTTATCTGACCACTAATGTGGTATTTATAATGATTGCGATTTGAGAGGGCGACCACTGGAAGGGTCAACCTCCTCTAAAAATGGTAAATTCCATTAAATGCGTTCTAACAACCTTTAGCTTCTAGAAACTAAACGAGCCACTGAACGATTAGCACAACTGCCTAATATGAGATGTCAAGAGATCAGTAGTTGGAGGCCACAAGGGTAAAAAAAAACCATGTCACCGATTCGCCCAACACCGACCGCCAATATAACAACCGCCAACTCACCCACGCTCCTAGTGTTGGATGCAGTGTCGGATGAAGTATCGGATCGGGTGTTGGATGGAGTGTGAAACGAGCTACTGGATGGAAAATCGTATGTCGAATTCATCCTGTGACACACATATCACGCATTAGATTCTTTTAGATATTAAATCAAATCGATTTTAACTCAAAACCATCGTAAAACATCAATTGCACATACCTTGTATAAAGCTATGATGAATTGATATAAAATCCTTCAAAACTTCTTCGAAATGGTTAAATAGACATATAATACCGATACAAAAAGGATTTAATCATCATCATAAATTAACCAAATCACGATCCCAACACATGTGTGGACCTCCATCTCAGGGGGAACGATTTTGCAAAAATTAGTAAAAATCCAAACTACCAACTTGCGCCTCGCTTTTTGTACAGATGAAGGAAGATATTGAAATTATAAGATATGGGTTTTGTCCAGAAGGTGAAAAATTGAGTAACACGAACACGTTTTCAAAATTAGAATTGGTTTGGAAGATATGGGTGTATCCCTGACTCAAATCTTCCCAAATTGATGAAAAACCCAGATTTTTGTGATTTCATTCCAAAAATTGTAAAATTGGTTTTAACCAAAATCTGAGTTGGGGAATTCGATTTTATCCATTCCTCCATGGATTTCATGTATAAATAAGACTCACAGGGTTGTGAGAAAGAGCCAATTGTCATTATGATCATTCTCTTGTAATGGAGGTTCATGTAAAGGAGAAGAGACTAGTAATAGAAGATTTCCATCTATAGGAATAAAATCGATGATGTATTGTATTACTCTTTTTTTGTTGGAATAATGAATAACATGTTTTCCTCTTAGATTTGGTGTTCACTTTATTATAAGAATGTGAACTTGCAACACATGGACATGAAGGGTCCCCTGAACCCATTGTGTCTGCAGGACTGATTTAAATATATGTAAGTATTTCTTTGATACAAATTCATTTATTTATTTATTTTTAAGATCAGTTTTATGTTAATAGTTGTTGGGCCCTTCGTTTTTGGGAAGGAATTGCGCAAGTTTTGACTAAGCACGAGTTTCACAAACTCCATCAGAGGCCGGGAGAAAGAGCAACAGAAAGCAGTTGTGAAATTTAGCGCAATGCTAGCGAAGCAACAAACGGTTTCAATAGAACAAGAAAGCATGCAAGCCAAGAAGGAAGACACAACCCAACTATATATAGGACTGAACATAATTGAAAAAGGGCTCGTTCAATATTTCGAGGGCCCATTGGTTGGTTGGGTGGAATTGAGTCTAGTCAATCAAAGTCGCCCAGGTTTTGGGTTTTAGTTGTTGAGAATTGTTGTAAGTCGAAAGAAGACAAGTCTGGGTCTGTAATGAATTAGAACTATCAGTTGGAGAATTAAAGCTCTATGACAAGAGTCCAGAGCTAAGAGTCTGTAATGTGCCCTACTGTGTAACTCTAAGTCTATAATCCGAGAAAGATCCTAAATTTAATATGAAGAAGGACCAAATTTTCAAATATGTTGTGTATTTGTATGTTTACTTATGCATTACAGTGTTTCCTTATGGCTTATGAGTTCTATTTGATGGTTCTACGTTTAAATTCTTCTACACAACATAAGTAGGCTCGATTCTTGCATTAATATGTTCTGTATTTGCTCATGTCTCTCGCGCATGAACATGAATGAGTTCTAAAGGCTCTACAGATCCTCTTTAGTATTTTCCCTACCCTTCCCTATCTATCTGTCTCAGCAGTGTTTCGGGTGAGACTTCTTCTCTTCGAAGGAGATGAAAATGCCAGTGCTCTAAACTACACGGTACCTTTTGTTGGTAACCTGAGAAGGACCCTGGTATGATTAAACTCGCACCAACAAAATGGTTACGTTGCCAAGACCTGTGTAAAAAGGGAACTTGTAGGGAGAATGTTGTCACTGATCCATATATATGGCATTAATCAATGGTGGGAAAGGAAATGTGACGCCTTCATATGGAAAGAAGAAAAATTGAGGAGAAAATCAGTGGAAAAAACTCGCGAAGCAATCGTTTACTCAGAAAACCAGTGCGAGATTTTATAGGTTAAATTCCCGGAAGAATTTTTCCACTGGATAAAAAAGCTCCAAGAAGCTCCAGAGTTCCAGGGATAGGGCAAGAAGATCTGTGCATGGGATACCGAAAAGTTAGCATCACTCCAGAGGCTAGATTGCCTAGTTACACGAGCTGTGGATTTCTGGGTTAGCACCATGCTAGAGAGATACATAATCGAATTTGCAGCTGAGAACCACCAGTCTTTCTTGCGAACAGAGGAAATTTTCAAGAAAGGCGCAAGGGGAATACTATTGAGAGAAATCCCCCCTATGTATTAAGGTTTTCTTGATGGAGGAAGGGATGTTGATTATGTCCCCGACCGAGATGACAACATAAACACCCTCGCTTGGGGTAGGGCGAGACGGGGTGAGAGTCATGGCGTGAGAGAGGGGAAGGGTTCTTTGACAAATGGGGGCAAACAAAAAGCAATGGATCAAGAGATGAGTGAGCCTTGAAGAGAGCTGCCATAGTTGAGAAGTGGTGGCGCGACAAGATCAAGAAAACAACAAGACAGTCTGAAAAGTTGAGGAAAGAAGGTGGATCGAGAGAGGTAGAGGAAAGACAGATGGAAGAACTATATAAGATGAGAAGATAGGAATGACTATCCAGTCAAAGATTAAATGAGAGAGAAGCGAGGAGAGTAAGAAGTCCCTAGGAAGTGGGATGAGAAGAAGAAAGTGAAGATGTAGGAGAGGAGGAAGACGACATGAATCTTGGGGGAGAAAGAGAAGATTCATCCCCGATAACAGGAGAGATCAGGAATTCGGCTGAAGAGATCATCCCAGTGGAAGCTAACGAGACCCCCCAGATCAAAGAAAACTACTTCAAAGCCAGTGGCGCCAGCCCCGAGTCTCTCGTACCCCGAGTGCCTTCTATACAAGCAGTAAGTTCGATACTACCTTCTCTTGCTAGTTCTGTTCCAATAAAATTATTTATCCAGTCACAACCAGGAAGTGCGAGTATAGGGAGGATATTGGTATCCCTCGGTAGATCACAAGCAGGACCGTTAGGGTTCATTTTGATACAAGCAATAGGATCAACAATGGCCAACCGTGCGGGAGGTTCAATTTCCTGATACCTAAAATTTTGGGGTAAGGGAGATGAATACGTTGAGAAACACTGGTTCCTGTGCGAAGCAATCTGGAGATCTAGAGGGACTCCAGATGCGAATAAGTTGGTCAAGTTCCAGACTACCTTGAGAGGTCACGATCTCAAGTGGTACATGAATACCATTGAACCAGGAGTGTTAGGGACGCAAGGTCAGGTGCTCACACTTGACCAGGTACAAACGAGGTTCATAACAAAGTTCAAAATACCTCAGTCAGAACAATAGGCTATGTCTGAGTTGCATGAGATCCAATAGAGGGAATGTGAATTGGCCTAGGAGTACATCCAAAAGTTTAAATATGCCATAGGGAGGTTGGCACATCCAATCCACGAAGAACATCAAAGGGAGTGGTACATTCAGGGGTTGCTGCCCCTGACTCAGATTCTGCTAATGCAACAATAGATATCCACGTTAATAGATGATTTAGAACAATCGATGAAGATTGAATCTATGGCGGGATACCCTGGGAGCCTGAGAGTAACCTGACCCCTAGTAGATGTGAATCTGGCACAACTACAAGGGTAGATATCGACACTTACAGAAAATATTCAGGAGCTAACAATATGCATACTAGGATGACCACATGTTTGGTGCACTTGATGTTACACAGAAGGTCATCTAGCGACCGAATGTCTGCGAATGAGGGGACAGGGACCTCCCCAAAATCTAATGGTAACCCCACCAAGACCCACGAGAGTAGTTGCGCAAGTGTCGAAGAATTCATCATTCCAAAACCCCACCCAATACCATGCTTTCCTAGGAGGCCAAGCAACACCAACAGTGGAATATTGTGAGATCTATTGAATCCACGGGCATGGGCCAAGACAGTGCCCCATCATGTAAAAATATTCGACAGTACCAAACATAATTCACTGTGAGTTCTGTGCATCTACCATGCATACTACCAATCAATGTAGAGCATTGGATGCACTTGTAGACAAGTTAGACTGAACAACATTCAGGGTGAACGAAAATCCTAAGGGACTAGGAAGAGGTCGAGGAGGTGGATCTGGAGGAGATTTCAAAGGGGGAAGAACTGGGGGAAGAGGACCAAGCAGATTTTATAACTGCGATGGACAAGATCACTTGGCCAGATATTGTCCTCATCCAAGGCGACCATGGTGCTCCCACTGCAGAACCAATGGACATGCAACTGAAGACTTCCTGGAGTTAATTGCAAAGTGGGGAGATAGAGTATGACAAAGAGGAACTAACCTTATCAGCTCAGATATCAGGAGGATTTCTAAGGGACAATTTCCCAATGTCAATATCATTACTTGAGGAGGAGCGAAGACAGGAGCTGATGTTGATACTCTACCTCAGATCTAGAAAGAAGCACCTAAGGGAGATAGGTATGACCCCCTAAAGAAAAAGTTGTTCTTTAAATATGCGATAGAAGTATTCCAGAATATTCCTAGTCATGAAATGAGAGAGAACCCCCCCTATCCAACTGTTTACCCTAAGATGGAACAATTCCATTCTTCACCCACTACACCTAGAAACCCTGTAGTCATACCAAGACAGAATGAGAAACCTCAAAATGCAGTTGACCTTTGGTTCCAATTATTCTCTGACATTCTAGGGAATGATCAACTAACAAAAAAATTGTTCAATGTTTTGTACCTAGTCTTAGGGAATGAAGAAACCTCAGAAGCAAGGATAAGGGCTAACCTTCCTGAGAAGAGTACTCAGAGAGTGCAACAAAGAAAAGTACGAACCGAAAAATAATTTCGACTGGTAGCCCGGTTAGATGACTTCGAAATTAAGGATGTCATGTTGACCTAGGGTCAGATGTGAACATTCTGCCTAAGAAGACATGGGAAGCCTTAGGAAAACCAAGACTGACATATTCCCCATTTCAGTTAAGAATGACAAACCAATGTTGTATCTTCCCCATAGGAAGACTGGAGAATGTGGAAATCAACGTAGAAGGAGTAAAAACAATAGCTAACTTTGAAGTCATTGAGATCATGGGAGACAAGGACCCCTACCCTACACTACTTGTCATCGATTAGGCCTATGAAAATTATGCAGTAATCAATTTAAAGAAAGACACCATGAATTTTTAAGTGGAGGTCATCAAGGTAGTTCAACCTTTGGATCCGTATGTAGGATCCAGATACACAGAACCAACAAACAATAAAATGGAGGGAGAAGACCTAGACAATTTGTACATTGTAACAGACGGGACAAGAGATGATTATATAAACCCTACTGATGATGGATCAGTAAGCTGGAGAAGTATACAGTCAACATACGAAGATTCAGAATTGGCTTTTGATAGTTAGCAACAAGGTTCGCACGAAAGACTCTCAAGAAGATGCACAACTATCAGAATGACCAGATGGGTTGGGACCGAAGTTAGAGAACACCTAGTATACGATGGTACCTTAGAGCTAGAAATTTTTTTGCAGAACATGGAAGAGAACATGAGAGAAGATGAAAGAATCTCATTACTAGATGTATCTTTTCAAAACACCCCCTCCAGATGGTGGGCCACCCATAAATCTATACTCAAAACTTGGGACGAGGTAAAGCAATCTATCAAGTATAGGTTCTGGAATAAGGAGCAGCTGGAATCAGAGATCCATATGGATCTCCAAGTGGTGCAACTATTCAGTGGAGAATCAGACCCTAGAATACACATTGAACAATGCATGACACAGTGGCAGGTTGCAGAGATACCCTCTCACTTATGGGTTTAGGTATTTCCCCACTCTCTAGGCCCAATCCTGAAATCTTGGTTTATACATGAGGAAACTAGAAGATAGACCAATGAATGGAAAAAACTGGTAGCTCAATTTTGCAAGGATTTCTCATTCACAAGTAAGTACCCCGAGCTTGAACTAGCCCTGCGAAAGATTAAATAACTTATTTTTACAACTAATGGTAATAAGAGATCAAACCTTGTAGTGTGTCCCAAGCATGCCCAATAACTTCAGAATAAACTCCACTTACTCTTGACTGATAAGCCTATAGAATGTTATCAGATTAGCAAAGATTCAGAAAGCCTAGATGACTTAGAGGAACTGAGAAACCTAACCATCAAAGAGACAGAGGGGAGTAGAGAAATCCAAAACACCGTACCCAACCAGACTGATAGTTCCTACAACCACCCATTAAAGTTACACAGACTCAACATAGGGACTGCAGAGCAACCCAAGATAGCTAAGGTGGGAGATTACTGGGATGAACAAACCAGTCATGAAATATAAAGTTTACTGCCAGAATATGAGGATTTGTTCCCAAAGACTTTTTCAGAATTAAAGGGAATCAAAGGAGTCATGGGAGAAATGAAGATTGAGTTAAAACCAGGATCCAAGCCTGTCAGACATAGACCATAGCGTCTTAACCCAAGATTAAAAGAGAAAGTTAAGAAGGAGATTGATAAGATGTTAGAAGCAAGTCTCATTTTTGCGGTAGAAGAAGCAGAGTGGGTCAACCCAATAGTCATTCAAGAAAAGAAAGACACTGAGGATATTAGAGTCTATGTGGAATACAGAAGCCTCAACTCATCCTGTGTGCATGACCCTTTCCCAACACACTTTACCAATGAGGTGCTAGAATAGGTTGCGAGGAAGGAAGCATACTCATTTACAGATAGATTTTTAGGATACCATCAAGTCAGGATTGCTGAGGAAGACAAAAGAAAGACCACTTTGGTTACAGAATGGGGATATTTTGCATATAATGTGATGCCATTTGGCTTAAAGAATGCCCCTGCAGTCTTCTACAGGATTGTGATAGTAGCCTTTAGAGAGTTCATTCACAAATTTATGGAAGTCTATATGGATTATTGGACAATATATATCATGCTTAAGGAACATATAACACTACTAAGGCTAATGTTTGACAGATGCAGAGAATTGGAAATCTCATTAAATCTCAGAAAGTGTATCTTATGTGTGCCACATGGAATTTTTTTGGGCCACATGGTCTGTCAAGAAGGAGTACTGGTAGACCCAACCAAATTTGTGGTCATTGTGAATATGACACCACCTATGAGAGATAAACTATTGCGCTCCACACTAGGACACATAGGTTACTATCGTAGGTTCATTCGACACTTAAGGAGAAACTCATTACAACACCAATTATGATATTCCCAAACTGGGAGAAGGAATTTCATGTCCATGTAGATGCTTCAGGAATTTCCCTAGGAGCTATCTTAATGCAACCTAGAGATGGAGCTATGGATCACCCTATATATTTTGCGAGTCGAAAGTTGTCACAAGAAGAACGCAACTACAGAATGACTGAAAGGGAAGGCTTAGAGATTATTTATGCTTTATAGAAATTTAGACACTATCTGTTAGGGTGTCACTTCAAATTCTTTACTGATCATTCTTCATTCAAATGCCTAGTTAACAAACCTGTGTTGGAAGGGAGAATTTGTAGATGTATGCTGCTATTTAAGGAATTTTCCTTTGAAGTCATGATCAAGCTGGGAAGATGCAATGTCGGACCTGATCATCTATCTAGGCTACCGTCAGGAGAACATGGCGGAGTAGTGGATGAACAACTTCCAGATGCATATTTATTCAGGATTGAGGCCATACCGAAATATATGGAGGACATAGAAATCTTTCTCAGTACAGGGGCCCGTCCTGAAACATATTCCACAACACAGAAACACCATATGGTCATTAGAGAAGTAGATTACCAATTGATCGCCGGATAATTGTATAAACTAGGACTAGATAACATCCTCAAATGAGGCTTCTTGGATCATGAAAGGCAGGATATACTCTGGGAATGCCATAGTGGAATTGCAGGAGGCCACATAGGAGGAAAGGTCATGGCACAAAAAGTTCTACAGGCAGGAATTTGGTGGGAAATGCTCTTCAAGGATGCAAAATTATATGCTAGATCGTGCAATGTTTGTCAACGGGTGGGCAAGTCGTCACGCCAAGATGAACTACCACTACAACCAGTTAGGGCTCTATAGGCATTTAAGAAATGGGCAGTTGACTTCATTAGACCAATCAACCTGACAACCAAACATTCAAAGGATAGGTACATCATTACCATGACTGACTACCTTACCCGTTGGGCAGAAGTAGTAGCGGTACAGGATTGTTTGACAGATACTTCTTCCATGTTCATTTTTTATAATATCATCACCTGGTTCGGATGTCCCAGGAGCCTAACCAACGATCAGGGAGATCATTTCATTTGCAGCACTATAGCAACACTTATAATAGAATTTCTGATCCAGCATCACAAGAGAAGTCCTTACCACCCATAGGCCAACGAAATAGTTGAAGCCTTCAACAAGATTTTGGAAAGAGGACTAACAAAGGTCTGTTGCACAAATCAAGAGGACTGGGATGATAGAGTTCCAGCTGTCCTATGGGCATATAGGACAACCAAAAACAAACTCCACAGATACACACCATTCTAGTTATTTTATGGGAGAGAGGTAGTGGTGCCTATAGAGTTCATCACTCCAGCCCTATATATTGCACAAGTCACATGTATGAAATAAGAGGAATCAGTGGCCAGAGACTTACAGAGCTACAAGAAATTGAGGAAACCAGATTTCTAGTAGACTTCCATCAGTGAGTTGAAAAGGAAAGACAAAAATCTTGGCATGACCGACACATTAAGACCAAGGTATTCACACAAGGCAACAAGGTGTTATTCTACAATAGCCGATACCAGAAGAATCCTGGCAAGTTGTGTATGCACTAGTTGGGACACTTCATAGTTGCGGAGATCCGACCCTCAAGAGTAGTCTGACTTGCGCAACTAGATGGTGTGTTATGACCGGGATGGGTGAATGGCACTCACCTGAAGCCCTACCTATCTCAAACATGATAGATAATTACAGTTGCTCCAATCTGAGGGAGCTTGTACAATAGTTAGATTTGAGTTTCGTTTTCTTTATGAAATTTTGTAAATTCAGTTAATAAAGTCCACGTGCGCAGTGTTGCGTCATAACACATAGTTGATTTGTTTTGTTTAATTATTGGTTAATACATAGATGACGACTCAGCAGTATAGGACCTGAAGCATAGGAGATTCCATTAATGACAGTCATTAACGCTGACAGGGACAACCTTTGTGGTCGGAGGGGCCAGGAATCCAAATCCAATCTGAGTCCATAGGCCATGCAAACCCAGTTTAGTCACAAGCTTTATTTCCATTCTGATACCCCATCTGACGCCCGTCAAGCCATAAAGCCACATTATTCCAAGATGCCATCGAATTTCACGGTGGGACACTCACCCGTCAAACAGAAAGGTCTCAAATCGTACATGTCCCTATTCCACTCAAATAAGTAAATACCAAGATCACCCAATAAGATTTACCTTAATTAAACCATCTCGTAGGACAACACACACCCGGTTTCAACCATACGGTTGTGATGAGTAGAAATTACTGCTAAAAATTGCTCGTTAAGCCAAGTATAAGGCTCTCAAAACTCAACCGAGAATGTATTGTTTCTAAAAAGAACATAGCCATTTTTGAACTCAACAACATGAACCAGTTGGTACCATCTTAAAAGCTACAGACGTAACCCTATTTCCTACCTACCACAGAAATGAGAATTCCAAGAGCCACAGTAAGCCCAAGTTCCATGTCTAAATAAGCAATACCAGATGAGCCCTGCGAACCCTGGGTCGAGATCGTGGGCGACCTCAAAGGAAAGGTAGAGCATGTTAAGCTCCTCGACCTTGACCTCACAGATTCAGTTTTGTTCCCACATATGCACACTGATGTATTTTTTGAGATAGCTCTGGATGGAATAAGAAGGATGAAATTTGTACCAAAATAAGAGTTCATCAACTTATTTAACTCAACTATCATTAACCTAAGAGACTTACCAGTCTTTGGCACCACAGGCGATATTGCGCGCTGCACGAAATTCTTAATAAGCAGGGTGCATGATAGAAGTCTATGGTTGGATAAGCGATATCCAATCCATGTTGAAGATATCCAACAACTTACTGGACTATCCTCCCAAGGAGAGAATGTGTCGAAGGGATTCCATGGTCCTGGTAAGTATGGGAAAAAGAAAGGTGAGCCTAGCCTATATGAGAGATTCAATACAAAGAGAGGCAGACGCACAATAGTCATTGAACCAATACTGCCCGAGATAGTCTGGATTAGATGCTACATCATAGCCAGCAAGGTTATGAGGTCGTACTATAAGGGAGAATGCACTCTATATGCATTATCAATCACCGAATTTTGCACAAATGGAGCAGTATTCAATTGGTGTAGTTACATGTTGGAGGAACTACTAGTAGCTTGCGAGGAAGCGCAAGAGAAGGGACGAACCTTCACCTATGGATACCTACTTGTGGCATTCACAATGCTCAAATGGAAGCCACCTATGGGAAGACAACTGACAATACCAAATAAGGGGCGCATGGCGAAGTTGTTCGAGCCATCACAGTCCAGACCAGACTCAGAGAATACAACACTCAACAATGCAACATTTGCCAAATTGTATAATGGTATGATAGATGCAATGTAGAGGCTACGCATTCCACAGGAGCCCCTCAAATTTAACACGAGGAATATCACCTTCAGCATGAACCGACACAATACATTTGTCTAGCCGAGACATGTTAGTAGGGAACATTTCCACATAAGGATGCTACCATTCTATTTGGATGAGGAAGCCTTCGATAAAGAAGTCATGTCATGTCCAGGAGTCAAACGTGGCCAACGTAGAGTAGGGATGCATTACATTTTTCCTACGGAGGTGCTGAAGAAAAAGGACAAGGAAGAAGGAGAAGGACAGAGCTCAAGCCCCGAGCAGAAGAAGCCAGACGCTCCGGTACAAAAAAAATCTGAGGAGGAAAAAGAGATACAACAGTTGGAGCGGAGGAAAATACCGGCCCGTCGTCAGCTGCCAAACGATGCTATGTTGTCAGGTGTAGCGGTTAACCAGATATTGGGTGTTGTGCTTGGTACCAAACCACTAGTAAAGAGGCCCAAAACCAAGATCTTGTCGAATAAACCCCTTGCATATTCCACTCTACGCACCCGCGCCATGGCCAAAGCCACCCCTATCATCGATATTCAGGATGACCCAGATATTGAAACATTTCCATCCACATTCATCATTGAGTACCCCCCACCACTCCAATTACCAAACCTCATCATTTCCAGTCTGCATCAGACCACAACCTCAGAGTCGATGCAACTCGATCACCCAGAGATAGTGGAGCGACGAATCCCACAAATAACCAAAGAATCACCCAAGCCAAGATCAGAATTTCTTGGTCCTGACACCAAAGCCTCAGAGCCAAGCACGATGCTATATGATTTGAATCCAGACACCCATAAACAACAGCCTGAGTCTTCATCACAAGAAGAAGATGAACGAAGTAGAGAAGAGCTAGAACCCGACCACAACTAGCAAATCACCTCACCAGCCAAGGGTGAGGGTGCCTAAGAAATCATAGAGCATGAAGCAGAAGAACCAGAAGAGCTGGAGATTCCAGATAAGCACAACAAAATAGAATCGACAACTAAGTAGGATACGATAGCCATGCCATAAAAAATAGAGCAGGTTCTCCAGAACCCTCAACAATGTGCAGAATTGATGAAACTTTGCATAGCCAGAACATAGGTTCTGACTCTTTTTCCCACAGAGCTAATGTTAAGGATTGCACCAATGCCACCAATGGAGGAAGAGGTAGAAACCCACTTGGACCATTAAATGACCAGCGGACTTCCACTACAGACACGATCATCCACCGACATAGCTCCTTCATCCACTGACCTGGTACAATGGCCATCGCCACAATTATTTGGACTAATCAGGGCATCAACAGACCATTTAGAGAAAAGTCTCTAGGAGGCCGAGAGATATGTCCAGATTGCAAGGAAGGAACAATTTGTTGTGAAAACATGAAGAATGTAGGAAGCACATGACAAACTCCAAGTCCAGCTCAAACTGGAAAAAATGCAGGAAAAACTTGTTGAAGCCTGGCCGGAGATTCAGAAAGTTGCACCTGACCTACCCGAAGCCAGGGATGTAGGCGAACCAGAGAAATAGATAAAGTTGTTACAAGAAGCATGGACACAAATTGCTACTCGCACTGAGAATATTCAAGCGAAGCTACAACAGGTCCAGCAGGAAGCAGAATAACAGCCTCAACAACTACAGGAACAAATGCAAAAGATCATATTGCAAGGTAACAATGCCTGAGCAACACTGCACAGGCACACAACGAACTGCACCAAAATCTTCAGGGAAGTTAGTGACTAGATGGGAATTATTTCTCAACGGAATCAGGTCTTGGAGGAGGTGCGCACAAATATCCAGGTGCTGAACAAAGAATTTGCGGCCACAATGGACCCCATGGAGCAACAACAAAAGTTCGACCAAATTCAGGAGGTTGAAAATGAATTGAATACACTCTATGAGGCACAGTCTGTAGCCAAGAAAGAGTTGCATGACTTTCGACCTGTAATTTAGACCACCTACATGCAAATGCATCAAGTCGATGCAACAACAGATTTCAAGTGGAACTTTTTGGTTGCGGCCAAGCCAAAGGAATAAAACAAAGAGATGACCCAACAGTTTCTTGCAGAAGCATCACTCCTCGCCCGAAAATTGTAGGACAAAGTTGAAAGATTTCAGGGATTAAAGAACATAGCACTAGAGTTGGTACCAGAATTGGTCCCTTCATTTGAGGAAGTAAAGGAAGAAAAATCACAAACAAGAGATCCCAAAGAAAAAGAAAAGACGGACAAGGAAAAAAAACATATGCTCCTAGAGGATGTGAAAAAGCCAAGCGCTTGACTCAAGGATGAGTCAAGGATTGTGGTCGAAGCTTGTTGGGCCCTTTTCTTTTGGGAAGGAATTGCACAAATTTTTACGAAGCACGATTTGCGCGAACTCCATCAAAGGCCGGGAGAAAGAGCAACAAAAAGTAGTTGTGAAAGTCAGCGCAATGCCAACGAAGCAACAAATAGTTGCAACAAAACAAGAAAGCGTGCAAGCCGAGAAGGAAGACACAACCCAGCTATATATAGGACTGAAAATAATTGAAAAAGGGTTCGTTCATTAGTTCGAGGGCTCGTTGGTTGGTTGGGTCTAATTGAGTCCAACCGGTCAGAGTCACCTAGGTTTTGGGTTTTAGTTGTTGAGAATTGTTGTAAGTCAAAAGAAGACAAGTCTAGGTCTGTAATGAATTAGAACTATCAGTTGGAGAATTAAATCTCTGTGACAATAGTCCAGAGCTGAGAGTCTGTAATGCACCCTACTGTGTAACTCTAAGTCTGTAATCTGAGAAAGATCCTAAAGTTAATATGAAGAAGAACCAAATTTTCAAATATCTTGTGTCTTTGTATGTTTACTTATGCATTACAATGTTTCCTTATGGCTTATGAGTTCTATTTGATGTTTCTACGTTTAAATGCTTGTGTGCAATGCAATTAGGCTTGATTCTTGCATGCATATGTTCCATATCTTCTCATGTCTCTCGCACAAGAACATGAATGAGTTCTAAAGTCTCTACGAATCCTCTTTAGTCGTTTCCCTACCCTTCCTTATCTATCTGTCTCAACAACGCTTCGGGTGAGACTTCTCCTCTTTGGAGGAGATGAAAATACCAGTGCTCTAGACTACATGATACCTTTTGTTGGTAAGCTGAGAATGACCCTGGTCTGATTAAACTCACGCTAAAAATAGTAATTTTCAGGTATGTGGATTGAAGTAGGAAGAGAACCCAAGGACTGATAAGATTATTTCTAAGAATTCTCTATAAATATATTCCACATTGAATTGATTTTTCCTCCAATTAGATTGGGATCCCATTTATTATGTTTATAGTGTGCATGAACAAAGATCCAGGAGTAGAAGTATACGAGAATATATGAACAATTTGACCAGTGCAGAACTCATTACATTAAACCCTTTGATCCTTTGTTCATTAATTTTATTTCTGCATTTAATTTATTTATCTGCAAGTATGTTAACTCACAGGATTAAATAGGGCATACCTACAAGAATCCAAACAATATTACAGTTGATGGTCTTGGGAGAGTCTATGACAATCCATGAGTATTCGTTGGGATCAAGTCATATTGAAACTAGGAATCAAATAGGGTAAAACATGGAGGTTACCATAACTTCTTATAACCAACTTCTTATAGAAATTATTAAACCTTGTTTTGAACCCTTTAGACTTGTTCAGATGATAGTTACTCAATGATGTTAGGTTAGGTAGATGATCTGATCTTTTGTTTCATGTGCCTGTACCTCACAAGCCTATGAGCCCCGGGTTGACAATTAAATGGTTGGAGAATTAGAGTGACAAAATTTTTACCCAACAAATATTGATCAGGATAAAGCGAGAAGAAACAAGAGAAGGAAACATAATCCATCAACTACTAAATATCTTGTCCTCGATGAGTTCCTATAGTTGTTAAAAGAAACAAATTTTGTTGTTTGACTAATTGAATTTCTCAATATTCTTAGGCAATAAGGAATATCAACAACCATACAAAATCCTTCAACGACTATAACAAGAAAAACAAATCAATGACAATGACCCCTAAGTTGATATTGAAATCGAAAGTTATATAATGGTATGAAAAGTCATTATCGATTTTGGTTCACAAGTTAAATTATTCCCTATGATACATGGATATAACTTGGAATACTTCTATTGGCATCTACAATGAATTACCTGAAGTTGGAAGATCAGATATTTATAGAAATGATTAGAACACTTAAAACTGTAGAAATGCACATGATGGGAATTTCGACTTCGATCGAGTTTGAGGTGATCGACTTGGTTGAATTCATCCCCACGTAACCCTCATTAGTAGGCCAATCTTGGGGTCGAAACATGAAATCCATTATCTCCCTTGAAAGAGATAGGATCAAACTCAAAGGAAGTGGTAGGAAGATCATGATACCTCTCGACTCAAAAGAAGGAAAACCATGGGTTGAAACTTGGGATAAAGATAAGGGGACTCAATGATTATGCTAGGCCATGAATGAGGAAAAGGACCAATTTAAATTGAATGCACAACGCAAAATTTTAGTAGGGTCACCATTATCCAATAAGAAAAATTTAGACATAGAATTATATAATTGGAAAATGGAGAATTACTGGTCAAATGCAAAAGAGTGTTCATCAATAGAAGCAATACTAATAAAAAGATTTCTAGCATGATTTTGATCTGTCAAATGAATACCCATTATTTATGAAAAAAATATAAATAAAACACCAATAATTATTCCAACCTACTTGAAGACAGGTCCACCACTTCAGTTCAATGAGAGAAGTCTCTATCGGTTCATGTCGATGAAGTCTCAAAAAAAATGGGGGAACATGATTGAGTACAAAGTATTGTTAAATATTTCACTGGCCAAGCTGCTCGCTTGTGGGAGACTCATGCTTCTCATATACAGAAATGGACCACTACCACGACATACTTCATCGAGTGATTTGGAGGAAGAAATTTATTAGCGAAGGTTGAAATATCGATTTTCAAGCATAGGTTTGATTCAATGGCCCACATTCATCAATGTGAGAATGAACAGAGGAGATTAGGTTGTAGAGATGAAAGAATTTGGCCACACTTGTTTCCAAGAACCTTGGATGACATACCACATAAATTTTATAAGATATAAGAAGTATGTGGTCATACTTTCAATTGGAATGACATAAAAGAAAATTTCATTAAAGACTTTGATTTTAATCCCAACGAGGAACGGTTAATAGAAGAATATCGTGAGGTAAAAAATATAGAAGAAAAATATCGACCAAGTATAAAAGAGGGGAAAGGATAAAGTTGACATGGGGTTGAAATCAACTTGCAATATTGTGTTGAGTCATGAAAAAAATAATCAAAGCACCCGGTGGGTGGACATGGAAAACATAAGTTTTCTAGGACAAATTCAAATGGAAAAAGAACCACCACAGAGTAAACAATTATGTGATTTTTTTTTTTAAAGTATCCAAGGAAGAAAAGGATGATCTAGAGAATCATGGATTCCCACCGCCTTATAATTAAGTTGTAGAAGGTGAATGACAATTGGATGATTCCAAACCCCAGAAATGGATAAATGCATAACTAAAAACAAAAGAATTTGACATATCATCAGATGGATTACCAAAGATGGCTTGGATAGGTGAATATTGGACCGAAAAATAAACAACATAAATAATCGATCTACTGAGAATACCAAGATGTTTTCACCTGTGACTACACATATCTTAGAGGGCTTGTGTAGGAGATGGGGGAGATGAAAATCAACCTCATCCTAGTGTCCAAGCCAATCGAGAAATGACCATATAAATTGTCCCACAAGTATAAACCTATTGTGCAAAAATAAATTTAGGCAATGTTAGTCGTTGGCATCATTTACCAAATTGATAAATCAAAATGGGAAAGTCATATGGTTGTGCAACCAAAAGTGCATGACCCAAAAAAACAATAATATGTGTCAATTTCCGGGGATCGAACAAACTAACCATAACCAACCCATTCCCGACATCATTTGTCAACGAGTTTGTTAATGAATTTGGGGGGCCATGAATGTTTTTAATTTATAGATGGATTATCTGGATACAATCAAGTCCCAATTGCCAAGGAATACCAATAATATATATATATATATATATATATATATTTCAATTTGTCTCATTTGCATAAAAGGTAATGCCTTTTGGCCTTAAGAATGCACTTGCAGTCTTCTTGAGAGTTGTGGTCAAAGTGTTTCAGGAATATATTTACAAAACAATGGTTGTCTACTTTGATGATTGAACAATATATAGCCTTCTCAAAGAACACATTCAGTGGCTAAGGATGATGTTAGATAGATGTCAACAGATTCATCTTTCTTCAAATATAAAAAAAATGCATCTTTTCCACTCCAATTGGTATTATTCTTGGTCACAATGTATGAAAGGATGGTATTAAAGTCAACATGGCCAAAATCAAAACAATTCTTGACTCAAATCCACCAGTGAATTAAAAATATATCAAAATATTTCTTGGGCACATAGGATGCTATAAAAATTCATACAAAATTACTTTTATGATCGATGCACTGCTCCAAAAATATGTCGAATTTGTATGGAGTCCAGAGTGTAATCAATCTTTTGAATTACTAAAACATAAATTAGTGGAGGTTCCCATATTGTGATTTGTTTAATGGTCAATAAATTTCATGTACACATCGATTCATCCAACATCATTGTCAGATTAATACTACAAAAACCATATGACAATATGCTCGACCACCCAAATGTTTTTTCCAGTCGAAAAATCAATAAAGTAGAGTGAAAATACTCGACGACAGAGAGAGAGAGAGAGAGGGATTAACTATGATTTTTTCTCTTAAAAAATTCATACATTATTTGTTGGCAAATCCTTCCATTTTCTTTAATGATCATCAAGCCTTAAAATACTTGGTGAACGAAATAATGCATTAGGGAGTAATATGTTATTGGCTATAACTATTCCAAGAATTCAACTTCGACATAGTCATTCGACCTAGTAAAAATAATGCCGGCCCAGATAATCTATCCTGACTAGAAATAGAAGACAAATTGATGGGGATAGACTATGAAATACCTAATTCTCACCTTTTATGGGGTGAGGCCACCCTTAAGTATTTAGAAGAAATAGTACAATTTTTGGAGGAGAGGATGTCACTTGAAGATCTTCCTGAAAGTAAGAAGAAGGTTTTAGAGTTAAAAGAAACACCATTTACCCTCATGAATGTATACTTGTAAAAACTAGGACTCGATGATATATTAAGAAGATGTGTTCTGGAACATGAAAGAGAAGGCATAATGGATGAATCTCATGATGGACCCGAAGGAGGCCATTATCAAGCCAACACAACTTCATGGAAGATTCTTCAAGTAGTCCTTTGGTTGCCATATTTACATAAGGATTGTCAGACAAAAGTAAAACAATGCAACATTTGTCAATAGATTAGTTGACCCCTATGGAAAAATGAGATGCCTTTACACTTGATAAAACCTATATTACCATTTGGAATTTGGGAAATTGACTTTGTTGGCCCATTTCCAAAGAGAGATAAAAGTATAAGAGAAAAATAAATCATCAATGTAGTCGAGCATTTAAAAAAATGCATTGGGGAAAAACCGGTCAAATCATATGCGAAGGGAACTAAAAAAATATTCATACATGAAAATATAATGGCAATATTTGGATGCCCCTTAACCATAATCAACAATCAAGTAACTCACTTTGTTAATATGATAATCCAAATCCTCTTAAAGAGAATCATGATTGACAATAGGAATACATCGACCTATCATCCCCAACCTAATGGTGCAATCAAATCCTTCCATAACACCCTTCATAAAGGACTTAAAAAAATATATGGAATCCACAAATATGATTAGGATGATAAGGTCCCTGCAGTACTTTGGGATTATAGGATAGCGTATAAAAGGTCAACCGATCAGATACCCTTCAAGCTTGTATATGGCTAGGAAGTTGTAGTTCCACTACATTTCTATACCAATTCATCCAAGGTAGCATCTATTCTTCTATACGACTTAGAAAAATATGAAAATTAGTTCCTCCACCAATTGCACCAACTAGAAGAAGAAATAATGATTTCCCTTCATCACCAAGAAGCACAAAAATGACACCAAAAATCATGGAGTGACCAACATCTGAAAAGGAAATACATGAAAACATGAGATTTGGTGCTAATGTATGACATTTTTGTCAAAGGAAAACCTCGGAAGATCATAACTTCTTGGTTGGGACCATACATTGTTGAATACATTCGACTGACAAGCGCAGTACAATTAAAAATGTTGCAAGGGAAGCCATTTCAAAAAGTGGTCAATGGGTCCCATCTCAAAAAGTATAATAGATATCAACCATAATTTCTATTGGTGAAAACCTTTTCGGAGGTGCCATCATAGACTAGGTCGAAAAACACTTGTGGCGGCATAACTTGATGCATAAAAACTTATTTAAAAAAAAGAGAGACAAAAAAGAAGAAGGAAGAAAAAAATAAAGATAAATAAGAAAATAAAAGAAAAATAATAAATCTCAAAGGAAGTAGTCGGATATGAAGAGTTGTGTATGGAATTGTCAAATGACAGGGAATTAATTAACAAAGCATCACTGATCATGAATCAACAATAATAACTACATCACAAACAATTCATCAAAGGAAAATTGAAGAAATATCGGAGCTCTTGGACAACAGGTCAACCATACCATGAGGATAAAAAGAAGTCAATAGAAATTAAAACTCTAAAATAGGATCTTTGTCAATTCTTGAACAAGTGGGAAAGAGAATAAAGCAAGTGTGAACCCCATAAATCAAGTAAGGATGACCTATATAAATAAAGTGAGCATCAACCTTATCAATCAAGTGACCATGAATATAAAATAAGCAAATACAATAAAGCTGACCAGCATAAAAAAAATTGGACTATGGAAAAAGAAGCATGGACAAAGTTGAAAAGAATAGAGAAGCCAACCTGGTCAGTCAGTCCAATCAAATTCGTTACATTGACTAGAAGGATTGACTCAAATATACTAATGAAGTCGACCAAATTGATAGATCCGACTAAAAACCACAGGTCAAGACTCAACCAAGTCAGAAAAATTCAACAGAAAAGGGAAATCAACTCAGTCGGTAGCACCATCCAACAATGTTTTTTTGACTTGACCAAAACCCTATCAGAAAATGCAGGGCACTTCCACACTAATCCTAGAAGAAGAGAAGAATAATTTAATAAATAATTTAAATGAAACAAGCAATCACTCAGTACACTGAGATTTTACCCTGGAACCCTTAACCGGGAGAAACCAACATTACTTTTAGCGCTCTACTCTATTGTTGTCTTATTCAATCAAAATAAAGGGTTCCATGTCTAACCTTGGTCTACACCTGAGACACAATCAACATCATACCTTATTTCCTGTGCAAGAACAACCCTGTAGCTAATTCAACTTACATATGCATGACTAGAAACCTATACCTACACATACATTAACCTCCATAAGTTCATTCTAAGATTATCCTATATAGTATTACAAGACACCTCTTTATAGGCCTTACAACATGAAAAAACCTAAATATTGGTTCCCAAAAATGATTACAGATACAAGCATATCATTGGCTACAAATCCCGTAAATCTAGGGATTCTGTTACAATCTACTTCCAAGTCAGGTTACCATTCGACTACCACACGACCTTCATTTGGTCTCTATTTAGTCATTTCATGCCCACACTTCGACCTCTTGTTGATTGACTTGCCATTGATCTCTTCAAATTCAAATTTTCTCATTCGACTTCCTCGACCTTCAACTTGTTGATCCACCTCGACCTTCGACCGTCAGTCAATCTACCCCGACTCGAATTTCACTACAAAGAATATAACAACCCAACATTCTCAAACTTGTTGTATTCTTTGCTGAAATAGGATATTCCAGAACTTTCATTCACATACCCATGGAAAAAATGTCCATTTCCTCTCTGCACGAACATAACTTCACAACACTCACAAAATTGGTTAATGAGTCTGCTATGTTTTCCAACATGTCTTCTTTCTCTAGTATCACCTTGTTACTTTCCACCATGCTCTCACAAAATGGTATTTTACATCAATGTGCTTAGTCTTTGAATGATAAGTAGGGTTCTTTGCTAGAAATATTGTGCTTTGATAGTCGCAACTCACCTTCATAGCTCTCTTCTCAAACCCGATTCATGAATAGAACCTTTGAAGCCAAACCGCTTCTTTTCTTCCATGAGTGGCCACCATGTATTACTCTTCTGTTGTTGACAAGGATACGAATGCCTCTTGCTTACTCATCTAGCTTATTTATCCACCTAACATTTTGAATACATATCCATCAGCTGACTTTCGTTGATCCATATCTCCATCCCATTCGACATCGATAAGTCCATGTACATATAATTTACTATTGTCACCTTTAGGCTTTCCTTGATATCATATAGCGTAGTCCAATTCTCTTTTCCAAGTGTCGAGATGTACCTGCTCAACACTCCCACTGCATGGGCAATGTCTGGTCGAGTGCAGACCATCGCATACATTAGAATATCAATAGCACTTGCATAGGGAACTTGTGACATTTCCTTTGTTTCTTCCTGTGTCTTTGGACACTATTCAATAGTAAGCCTTATTCCCACTGGAATTGGAACCTTCACCAGTTTGCAATCCTAGATGTTGAATTGTTTCAATATAATACTTTGCCTGATTCAACCAGAGATTTCTGGCAGCTCGATCTCTCTTGATATCCATTTCCATAATGAAGTTAGCTGCACCAAGATTCTTCATCTCTAACTTGGAGGATAGCTTCTTCTTCACCTCCTTTATTGCATCCATGTTGTTTCCAATCAACAACATGTCATCAACATACAAATCTACATATATGGTGTTGATGTTTTTACTTATACAAGATAGCATTTATGATTCTTATTTATTATTATAATCATTTAGCACATTACCTTCATAAATAAGATCATTGAAAGAGAGGGAATCATAGGAACAATAGAGAAACATAGATTAACATGGGAAACCCTCATGGGGGAGAAAACCCAGCAAAAACTTCCTCAATATAGATAGACCAAAGACCGAGCATAAGATACTCCTCTACTACTTTACTAGGAAGAGTAGCGCACAACTTAACCAAGAAATTCCAAGAGATAGACCAAAAACCCTCCTTGACATCACCCCTAGTTGTAGTAGGTTCCTCCAATACTTGTGCACTTCTTCATAGTTGCAGAGCTAGTGTGGTGAGTGTGTCTAAATGAGGTGCTCACCTCTCTTATAAATAATAGTCTTGCCAACCTATAATTAGGTATGGGCCGGCCTGTCACTTTACCCTAATGATTTACATTTAACTGTCAAGGCACAATAGGGTCAAATTTTTCTAAGGCACAATAGGGCCTAATTAAATATTATATAATAATATTATTCAACTCTCTCCTAGGTAGAATATTCTTTGAATTTACAATATTTCAACACTCCCCCTTAACAAGAATGTTATTCTACTGAAAACATTAATAACAACTGAATGGAATCAATACATCCTCAAGAGGAGGGGACATCGTCATCAACATCGGGAACACTATCGGTCATATCTATAGGTCATCCAAAGTTTTTCTCGTCATCAACATCAATAGAAACTGAAAATCATCATCATATGCAACACTAAGATGGATTAACATCATAATCATCATCAAAATGAAGTTGGAACATCAACATCAATAGCACGAAGTTAGAACAACAACATAAAGAACACGGAGTTGGAACAACATCATCAACAACACGAAGCTAGAGCATCAACATCAATAGCATGAAGTTGGAACAAAAACATCCTCAACAACACGAAGATGGAATAACATCATCAACAACATGAAGTTGGAACATCAACATCTATATGTGGTAACCAAATGAGGTAGGTGCATCAACAAAAAGATATGAGGTACTCTAACAGACTGTCCTTACCAAACCTTCAGCGTCTACCCAGGAATCATAATATTCCCTAGGATATAAAATCCTAACAAGCTACCATGTGGTACTCTGACAAACCATCCTTATCGGACCTTCGGGATCTTCCCAGGAATCATAATATTCCCTAGGATATAAAATCCTAACTAAGCTACCACTATTGACCATAGCTGGCATATACATGCACAGGTACTCTGACAGACCATCCTTATAGAACCTTCGGGATTTTCCCATGGATTATCAATCTCCTAGGATATAAAATCCTAATTGAGCTACCCGTTGTTGGTCAGGATACCATAGTATCATCAACATCACTCCCCCTTTTGAGGGATGTCCTTTTGGACTACACCAAGATTGTATCAGAAGTACTAAAACTTCACATGAGATAAAGTCTTAGTCAACACATATGATACCTTCTCATCTGTGCCAACATAATAGAGCTTCAAAGATCCCATTTGTATGAATGTAGTAGTCTCATATCTTAATGTGCTTTGTCTTATTGTGGAACATTGGGTTCTTTGTCATCTTTATGCCACTCTATTTATCACAAAATATCACGGTAGCATCCATCTCTATGTCATATAGAACTATCAACAACTTCCAAAGCCATATGGCTTCACAACTATGGAGCATGATGCAATGTACTCCGCTTATGTCATATTGAAAGAAATATTGGATTGCTTCTCTCTTTTCCATGAAGTCATGGTTGAACCTAAAATAAGACAACATCCTGAAGTGATCTTTCTTTCTTAATCACTTCCAACCCAAGCTAAATCAATATAACCATACAATCTGAAGTCATGATCTCCAGTATAACAGAGACCATAATCCTACGTACCATTAAGGTATCTCATCACATGAGTTCTAGCTACAAGGTGAACACATCTGGGCTCCACCATATACTGACTCAAGGTATTCAAATCAAAGAATATATCTGGCATGTTATTCATCATCTACTTCAATGAACCAATAATATGTCTGTATAGAGTAGCATCAACTAACTCTGATGAAGTATCAACCGAGAGCTTCAAATTTGTCTCCATGGGTGTGGCCATCGATTTACATTCCAACATGTCAAAATTCTTCAGTATTTCAACTTCATACTTCCTTTGGATAAGGAAAATCTCTTCTCGGCTCTGCCATACTTCAATACCTAAGAAATAGTGCATCGGGCCTAGGTATTCATTTCAAATTTAGTGGCAAACTTCTTCTTACAATCTATGATGAGATGTTTTTCATCTGTCAATAATAAGTGATCCACATATTCCTACAATATAACTAGTCCATCATTATCAATATTGAAGTAAAGGTTTGGATCAACTTTACTCTTGGTAAATCCCCAACTCATGAGAAAAATATCAATCCTTCCATACCAAGATCTTGTAGCTTACTTCAACTTGCATACATGAGTCTTCATGTCCTGTACATTGAAACCAAATTTTCATATTAGAATGTACCAACCTGGTACACTTACTCAACTTCAACTCATTATGCATAATCATGTGTTGGTTCTATGTTTTCTCTGCAAATCACTATCTGTCTCACTGTCTAAGAGTATGTCCTCTACTTTTTCTGCAACTGTTCTTTCTAGAACATGGACTCTGCACCTGTAGCTTCTATTTCTGAAGCTGAGAATAACTTCTCTATTCTCACTATAGCTATTGAATTTTAAGAGTATCTCCTCTACTCCATCACGATGACAGATTCATTTTCTCCCTCTAAATCTCATATTTCATTAGCTTCTTTATTGGATCATCGTTGTTCTATATATACTTTTTATGATTACCGTAGCAAGTGTCTCGTCATAATCTTCTCCCTCTTGCTACGAGAATCCTCTGGAAACAAATTAGGCTTTGTACATATTTATATTGTTATATGCAACGTTATTGATCTATTAGATTGATCTTGTAATTCACCATTGAATTCCCTTCTAGTCTCAAGGAAAAATCCATATCCCATTCCTTTTGACTGTCTTCCTCCTCTGTCATTGAAACAAGGGAATCTTCTCAGGAGATTTCATGTCTCCTAGAGGTATTTGAAGCTACGATATAGTCTTCTCAACTCATGGAATATTTCTTCTAGTCCTGGAAGATGTCTCTTTTCCCCATTTTATCCTTTCTAATATCAGGCTTACTCTGAGTCTTGATTTATTCTGAGTCTACAAAAACTTCACAGTCTCTAGAGGATATACTTGGTGTTGAATACCAAATCTCAATATGAAAAGCTGAGTCAAACTTCAAACAAATTATGCTTCCTGTCAAGGAGGCTTCATTATCCATTGAACAAGTCTAATGTGAGTTGTATTCTAATGTTCATTCATGTTTGGAGCCTTCCGCTCCTTACAATCAATCTTCATATGTGATACTCTGTATCTCAAAAGTAGCTTCTTCTTCATATTCTTTGGTACATGGATCTATACGGTCATGTTTACAACTTGGATAGTCTGATCCATGTCTCATTTAATATGTTTCTTCCTGCAATTGTCACTATATCTTCCTCGGGGTTATCACCCATGACCTTCCTAGAACAAGAACAATAAGGGAGAAGAAATAGACAAGAATAACACTCTTTATAATAATAATAAAACAAGAGCAAGAACAATCGTCACAATAGCTCCTTTAGAGCTATCACTTGTGAAATGCCTGAAACAAGGGTAAAAAGTAAGAAATACAATAATAATGAATGAGAGAAACACTCTTCTAGTGTTTTGATCAATCATTCCTCCATGGTAACCTAGAAACAAAATAGGAAGTTTCTACTAGAGGAGATGTTAGTTATATCTGCTAAATGATTACAATAATAATTTATCTCAATAATGCTCACATGATACCAAGTATAAAACTTATCAAAGATCACTATCACAACTATAGTTTTACTTGTAATGAGGCGGTTATCAAACTTCACATGTGCAAATTTGAATCTTATCGACTTAATCAATCAAACCTGGAACCCGTAGTCTTGTCTTCAATAATGAGTGTTGTTTCTTTTCTTCTGAGTCTCCTTCACTCAATATGACAAGTATTCTCTTCAAAATGTCCTGTGTAATAAGATAATATGCTTTCTTGAGAGAAATATGAGTCAGAGAATAAACTTTACAATCTCAATCTTAATCAATCTAATACTTTTGACTTTAATTTTGACCAATGGTTAGTATGATAGTCGTAACTTCAATAGATAAAAATAAAATCTAGATGTTCATAAGATCATAAAAAATAGAGGCACATTAAATTGATCAAACTTGGGGTGAATTTTTCCTCTGAATGTGTTGGATATGAGATCCTTCTATATCTACGATTGTTGTTTAGACAAAATATCCTTTCTCCTGCACCATATGTAAGTACATACCTCTGATAGTATTAGTAGGTAGTGGCACCATCTGGAAACAACATAAATAAATAACAAACCTTTAAAATTTCTAAGGTGTTGCAAATTGTAATTTAAAGGTAGCTGAAGATTTTCAAGGGTAAGGCACACTAGGACTACAACTGGTACTGCAATTGGTGCTAGCACTGGTCCTGCAACAAAAACTTTCACTGTAACCAGTACTGCAACTAGTGTTGCAATTAGCATGAAGGAACTGAAACGAAAGAACTGGACCTACAACTACAATTGATACTACAACTGCAACCGATACTGTGAATGCAACTACAACTGGTACTACAACTACAACTTAGGGTTTTATGAGGAAACCCTAATTTCTCAAACTTCAAATTTCAAAATTCTGATCTAGGGACGAGATGCACCCTCCTAGGATGAGTTCCTAGGTGTGGTTACTTTATCCAATGTCCTCCTCAATCAATAAAAATGTCACACTTAGGGTTTATGAAGAAACCCTAATTTTGCAACAGCTGCAATTCTAAAATTGAATCTTGGAGAGGGTATGTTGAAGCTAGGCACTTCTTATAAACTATGAGTTGGACTCTTTCAGGTTTGCTCTAATTCCATGTTGATTTTTTTACTTATACAACTAACAGTTATAGTTATTATTTATTATTATAATCATCTAGCACATTAGTTGCATAAATAATATCAATGAAAGAGAGGCAATCACAGAAACAATAGAGACCCATAGATTATCCTGGGAAACCCTCATGGGGGAGAAAACCCAATAAAAAGTTCCTCAATATAGATAGACCAAAGACAAAGAAGAAGATCCTCCTCTACTCCTTTACTAGGAAGAGTAACACACCGTTTAACCAATAAATACCAAGATATAGACCAAAAACCCTCCTTGACGTCACCCCCAGTTGTAGTAAGTTCCTCCAATACTTGCAAACTTCTTCATAGTTGCAAAGCTAGTGTGGTCTATCCAACCTATAAATAGTAGTCTAGCCAAACTATAATTAGTTCTAGGCCAACCTATCACTTTACCCTCTTAGTTTACATTTAACTGTCAAGGAACAATAGTGACGACTTTTGCTAAGGCATAATAGGGCCTAATTAAATATAATATAATAATATTATTCAACTCTCTCTCAGGTAGAATATTCTTCAAAGTTACAATATTTCAACATATGGAACACCCACCTTCTTCCTTGGAATATATGTAGTGATCAACTTTTCTTCTCACAAATCCCAAACTAAGCATGTATGTGTCAAACTTTGGTACTACATCCTTGGTGATTTATTTATACCATAAAGGGATCTTTTGAGTTTGCACACCAACTCTTGCTTTCCCTTTACTACAAATCCTTTAGGTTGTTTCATGTAAATTTCTTCTTCCAAGTCCCCATGTAGGAACGTTGTCTTCACATCCATATGTTCTATCTCCATATCGAATGATTCAACCAGATAAATTAGTACTATAATGGAAGTTAGTTTTGTAACAGGGGAAAAAATCTCATTGAATTCGACTCCCTTGACTTGGGAATAACCTTTCTCTACCAGTTGAGCTTTAAACTTCTCGAATTTTCCTGTGGCATCCATATTATTATTGAACACCCACTTTCTACCAAAGGGCTTCCTTCCACTAGGTAACTTGACTAAATCCAATGTCTCATTTTTGTACAAGGATTCCCTCTCTTCGACCATGGCATCCTTCTAGAGTTTACCCTCTACCAAGTTGACTACCTCACCAGCTGACTTGGGCTCATCGTCGATGGAAATTAGAACAAATGTGGAATGAATGTCGGGAGGAATATACCTCTCAACTAGTTTTCTTATTCTTTCTGACCTCCTTACCACCATATTGAGGTGTTTCCCCTCTTCCTCAGATTCAGTCGACTCATCTGAATCATCTTCTTTGTTCCTAAGCTCAAACCACACCGGATAAGGATTATTCTTGGTCTGAACAACTTCCTCAGGATTATATTTACCTTCGACTTATATACATACCACATCTCGACTGTAAATTTTTGTCCTTGATGATGGATCCCATAGCTTATATCCTTTCATCCCTTCTTTATATCCGATGAAAATACATTTAATTTCCTTCTTGTCTAGCTTTCTCCTCTTATCCTTGGGAACATGCACAAATGCATCATATAAAAATACTTTGAGATGTGCCACTAAAGGATTCTTAGCATGCCATACCTAATTTTGAGTCATGTCAACTAGTGTCGACAAAGGATACATATTTACAAGATATCTTACAGTCTCAACTGCCTCCACCCAGAATTCTTGTGCAAGCCCAACACCACTAAGCATGTTCCTTGTCGTATCCATCAACGCTTTGTTCATTCTCTTAGAAACTCCATTTTGTTGTGGGGTGTATAGTGTGGTATTTTTGAATACCACACTGATTACATAATCGATCAAATTCCTTTCCACATAATTCACCACAATTGTCAGTCCTCAACACTTTAATCCTCTTCTATGTTTGGTTTTCCACAAGAGATTTAAACTACTTAAATCTCTCGAAAACCTATTATTTATTCCTTATGAAGTATATTCAAGTCTTACTGGAAAAATCATCTATATAGGATACATAATAAAAGGATCCACCAAGTGAAGAAACTATAATGGGGCTAAACACATCACTATGCACCAGTTCTAGAATCTCATTTTCCCTTGCTGCTCCAGATGGGAACCTCACCCGACTTTGTTTTCCATATATGAAATATTCACAAAAGTTGACTTCTAAACCACATTTAGGAAACCGTTTACCATACCTTTTATTTTCATATCTCGAAGTCCTTTTCTCCAATGTGTCCCATCCTCTTTTTCCATAACCTGGTTGGGTCGATCTCATCCTATATTTTCGAATCGGTTTGAACTGACTTGGCTCGAGTTTATTTGAGTTGCAGTCAAGTTGATTTCAGGAGAAATGATATTGTTGCATCTAATCGAGTTGACATTCCCTAACAATTTGTACAAGGTACGAATCTGAGCTCCTTTCATTAAGATCATCGCACCTCTGACCATCTTGAACGAATCCTTTTGAAACAGAGTATGCACACCTGCATCACTCATCTTGTTAACAAAAATAATGTTTCTTGCCAAACCCAGAATGTGTAGCACACTTGGAAGGGTTATTTTCCTCCCATCCTCCAATGTCAGTCAAACTCTTCCCCATCCGACAATACTGGTTGTCGAGTCGTCCCCCAAGAATACATCATCCCCATCATATCGTTCATATTCATAGAACCATTCTTTGTGTGGTGTCATATGATAGGATGCTCCTGATTCGATAAAGCAAACATCTTGATCCAAATGTATACTAGTCGACACCATGTACACATCACCTCCCTTCTCTGAGGTCATGTTTCTCTCATTCGACTCCTTCTCGTTGGATCCAAAACTGAATTTTTTTTCCTTCGAATTACATTCCTTTTTATAATGCCCAAATTTATCACATTTCCAACATCTTCGCGTTGAATAAACTAAGGATTTAGATCTACACTTCGACTTGAACTTTCTACTAGAGAATCTTCTTTTATCTCTGTCTATTGGTCGACCTCTCACTACCAGAGAATCTTTGGTCGATCCTTCCATGTTCTTCCTTTTCATTTATTTCGACAACAAAGAAGCAACCATGTCCTATAATGCTAGTGTGGTTGTATTACTCCCAATAGTCGTGAATAAGTTATCCCATGAGTGTAGAAAGGAACACAATAGGCCGATACACTTCTCCTCATTAGTGATCTTAATATCCACATACAATAGTTGAATTAACACAATGTTAAACGAATTTAAATGATCAGTCACTAAACTGCCGTCACTCATCCTCAGAAGATACAATTTCTTTATGAGAAACAACTTATTTAACATATATTTTGACTGGTATAATATTCCCATCTTGTCCCATGGCCTCTTGGATGAATATTCACCTGAAACATTCAACAAAACCAAATCTGCAAGACAAAGTCGAATCATACTTATTTCTCTTTTTTTGAGTTTCTCCCATTCTTCTGTCGACATGCTTGTCGGTTGGGTACCTGGACAAACCATTTTCCATTGTTCTCGATACATAAGAAGATATTCCATATTAAGCTTCCAAAGCTCAAAATTTTGTCCATTGAATTTTTCTATCTCTACCCTGAAACTGCTCGCCATTCTTTACCATGATCTTTAACACAATTTATGATTTATGACTCTTATCGTACCTAGGGTTTAGTTCTCAGATTCAATATTGGAAAATAAATATTTGATATACTTTCCAAAGCATAGCACCACTATGAACACTTACTTGTTAGGGAAAACCTAAGTTTGGATACCACATATCAGGAAATGTAGGGAACTTCCACACTAATCTTAGGAGAAGAGAAGAAGAATTTAATCAAGAACATAAATGAAACAAGCAATCACATAGTACACCGAGATTTTACACTGGAACCCTTAACTAGGAGAAACCAACATTCCTTTGAGTGTTCTTCTCTCTTGTTATCTTATTCAATCAAAATAAAAAGTTTACATGTCTAACCTTGGTCCACACCTAAGACACAATCAACATCATACCTTATTTCTTGCACAAGAAAAACCCTGTGGCCAATTCATCTTACATATGCATGACTAACAACCTACACCTACACATGAATTAACATGCATAAGTGCATTATATAATTAGTCTTTATAGTATTAAAACATGCCTCTTTATAGGATTTACAATAGGAAATCCTTAAAGATTGGTGCCCAAAAATAGTTACAGATCCATGCATATCATTGTCTACAAATCCCACAAATCCTGGGATTCTGTTACAGTTGAATTCCAAGTTAGGTTACCAGTCGGCCTTCATTAAGTCTCTAGTCGGTCGTCTCACACCCGCACTTCGACCTCTTATCGGTTGAATTTTCGTCAATCTCTTTGAATTTGACTTTTCCCAGTCGACTTCCTTGACCTTCGACTTGTTGTCGATCCACCTCAACCTTTGAGCATCAGTCGATCTACCTCAACTCGACTTTCACTGCAAAGAATATAAAAATCCACAAACCCAACTGGACTTTGTCGACCACTAAGCACCCATCGATACCTCTAATTATTCACATGAACAAGAATTAATTCCCACCATAAATATCGAAGTACGTGAATCATCACTACCAATTGTCAAAATTAATACGCCCAAAACCATTGCACCTATAAATATCAGTGATGCATAATATTTTTTCACTTTTCTTTTTACTTCTGAGTGATCAAGTGACGAAAATCAAAACCATGAAATCAATCATTCAACTTCTGTGATGCCAAGTATAGTGCATTTTCTCGACCTATATCCTTTCTAAAACATTTCAAGAATGAGGGGACAAATCCAAGACACATTGGTGGAGCCAAGGACTAAACAAATATTTGACAAGGCATCCACGATCGAACTGGAAATAAGAATGCACAACATCAAAAAATATTGCATGGAGGAAATACCATGAGACAAACATTGGAAAAAGTTTATGGCATGGGGCATGGATGTTGGTGTATGGAAGGAGAAAACCCAATTTCTCTAATATGCCATCATTTGACACTACTTGGGCGCCCCACAAATCACAGATCTTGGGGGTTGAAAAGAAGAGGTAGCTAAATTCATTATCAGTTGGTATCATGGAGGTGAATTTTGGATAGAACACCCATTCAACATCATAAGTGGCCTAATTCATAGAAATATGGGGTTGTCACATGGACGAGAGTTGATTCCCAAAATTCCTAATGAAACTAATTGGATACAACACCTCACAAGTTTGACATCAGTGAAGAATTTCAAGGGCTTGATCATTAGTAAGGTCAAAGAACAACATGCCAAAAGGAATTGTGTCATTTTTCACTATGCTTCATCATTTCAGGTTGAGAATTTGATGTTAAATTTACAATGTTGGAGGATATTGGTCACATTTAGTAAAGAGGGAAGATATTCAATTGGTCAGAGCACCTAGCTAACATCATTAAGAGCATTTGCAAGGAATTCCAAGATCAAGGGAGATAAATCGTATTCCCATCTCTCCTCATTTGGATAGCCATGTTCCAAATAAGATCGATCAAAGAAGTCATATTCACAAGAAAAAACATACTGACCATGGACAATTTCCAAATATTTGCACTAGGTGTAGTAGGTTCATTGGATTTCCTTCCAGCCAACGAAAATGTTAAAAAAATGGATCCAAAATCTTAAGAATGCCTCCTACAGATGGAGAGTCAAGAAATTAGTTCGTCGAGTACTACCTCTACCATGCCACATTCAAATCTACATCAACATGACCAAAGTATGGTGTGGGGACGATTCGAGATAGACTCCAAAAGAATTGTCTTACTAGCTGACATGACTACATATTTTCAAAGAGTTAGAGAGGTAGACCAACATTGAGTTTCCAATCACTTAATAAGTTTTTGAAGAATATCCACCCATCGTAATTCCTCTTACATATGCGGAGCTATAATAATAAAAAGAGGTTGAGATCTACACCATACCATTTGTGTACAATCTAGAAAATCAAGTGGGGTCCCCTGTGAAGCGAACTCCAACAAAAAGAAAACAATCAGATATAGTTGTGCTTGCAAAAGATAAAAAACTAGTCATGTCAATTACTCAAGCACTCAACATTTATTGGCAAGGAATATTCAAGGCTGACAAGCCGATCAATTTTGATGATCCAACAATGAATTTTTTTTTGATATATTACTGAGAGAAAATTCTAGTGGATTGAAGAAAAGGGAAAAGAAAACTAACGAGAGGAAGCCAAGGCCTGGAAAATCATGAAATCAAGAATTGACCTTGTATATAAGGAAGCGATGGATCTTATCAAATAAAATCATGCTAAATACACAGAATATAAGGTACCTTTGGAGAAACATACAGAAACAAGGAAGTAGAAAAAAAAAGGCTAGAGGAATAGAAGGAGACAAGCACTAATCAGACTCACCCTTTTTATGGATAAATATGACCTATGGATAAGATATATCTCCCTTGGATTTTCCCTTGATCCAATATAAACAACAAGTATAGATATCTATGGGGTTTCCCTAGATCTAATTAGAATAATTCCTTTTACACTAAGAGAAGGAGAATTTCATACCTCTTTATCGAAGGTTATCCTTTTATGTTCGGCTAATGCAACTGTCAAGATCCTATCTCTAGATCCTGTGATCCGCTTCCTGCACACAATCGATAAACAAATACCAACTCTAACACTCCTACAAGTGTTAGGAAATCACAAATTTAACTCATATCTAATCTGATCTCTCAAGGATAGATCAAATATACCACATATAATTGAATACACCAGATTTGTAGAGCGGAAAAAACATAGATATATATTATAAATCAAATGGAAAAATACATAAATGTTTCTTTACCTTGAGTCGTTATACATTCCTCCTAGTTCTAGGTTCCCAATGCTCCTTATCCACTTGAGAGTCTTTCTCTATTTCGCTAGCATAACCACTCTCAAAATCTAGCCTCCCATCTCCTTGATTTGACTTGTTCTTATAGTAGTTTAGAAGAGATTAGAGATAGTCTTCATGACATGTGAATTAGGTGGTTACAAGTCATATATAGTATATATGACACATTAACTAAACAATTACAAGTAATGAACAAGTTTCATCTTGAATTATGAGTTTTTCCTCAAGTTCCATGCTCAATTAGTATATTTTTCCATCTCACTATGAACTTTCTTTTCAATTATGAGTTTTGTCTCAATTATGAAATTGTGACAAAATAATAATTTCCTTATGAAATAATTATGAGAATTTTACTCAATTATGTAATTATATCCTCATAACAACAAGCAACACGATTGCAAAACCTATGCTGGAAAATACAAGTACAACATATTTCCCCTAATGTATGAGGTCAGAAGAGGAAGTGATGGTTGAAATACATTACAAAAATTCACGGTGACAAGTGGCATAAGGAAGGAGCTCAAAGACCAAGGAACTAGTGATTTTATGCAATAATAATTCAATTCGACATACACAAGTGATATACTCCATCAAAACTTCGGATGGGATGTTGTAAAGGAATTATGCAGCCCCATTCCCAAGGTCTTTGTCCCAAACCCTAATGGTACAAATCTACAACATGTGAATAGATGATTTGATGTCGATCATGGTAGAAACCGTCTGATTAATGATCATTGATATATATCGTTAATAGACGTGAGGGGACCCATCGATGAGGAATATGGACCCCAAGGTACCTAGTACAATATAGCAATTATGAATATAGTATCTGATGTTGTGAACTCATAGAATCAATTGATAAATATTCAATGGTGTAAATCCACCATTGATCACAAGGAGGCCTGCCAGTGAGGACTCAAAGCTCCAAGGTACTAGTTAGTTTCTAGATCCCTCTCCTAGATAATTTGTTGAAGTCGATATGAATATATCCATTGAAGGAGGGCCATAATGTGTCCTCCATCAATTGACATGAAACATACACGGAGAGGTGATGTGAATAGAGAGTATCACCAAGTACAACTGGCATGGGGATGGTTGACTTGAAAATTCAACAAAACAATAGATGTTTGACTCAAAATTAAAATTCTCTTGAACATATATCATGACATAATATGACTTATAAACAAGACTCAATACATATATGAATATAGTGCAACAATGCAGGAGGAATTGAAGCACTCTTCATTATGACTGGAAGAGTAACTAGCCAGAGAAGTATCTGTGAATCATATTACTGGGATGACACCTAGGCAAGATAAAACCCAACTGTAAGATGATTACTCAAACGAGTGCCATGTTCAAGGGTGACTTGACTGACACTTCCATTTTGAGATAGATCAATGGTAAAAAAAAAACACTATTTTACTTTTGTCTTTTAGTGTCTCCTTCATGGTTTAACGAGCATGAAATAGAGATAAAATTATGCTCAATAGTGTCTTTTTCATTCAGTTTTAACAAGCTCAAAAAAGAGTTAAAAGAATACTTGTGGAGGTGTATTTTTCATGTATTTTAATGAGTCCAAAAAAGACATAAAAGTGTAATCGATAGTGTCTTTTTAATGTCCTTTTACGAGTCTAAAAAAATATAAAAGTGTACTCGATGGTGTCTTTTTCGTGTCCTTTTACAAGTCTAAAAAGGAGAGAAAAGTGTACTTGTCTGGAGAGAATGAGTGGCTTAACAACATGCACCTATGTTCCTAGTGCATGGAACCAACCTAAGAAAAATGAATGCAAATGCTACTATGAAGTGATATACACTCTTAGCAGTTGTTCAATCCATAAGATTGTGCATGCAAAACAGAGGCCAAAAAATGCAAGAGGTGGATGGTCAATGACTACTTTAATAGTAGAAAGATGGATCGAGGAAAAAAAAAGGGCAACGACACGATTTGTGATGCAAGTAGAAAATGCATAGGTGACCATTAAGAAACATAAAAATATGAGAACCCCCTCAAAATATGTCTAGATTATAGATTAAGAGAGTAAAATGAATCCCAATGTCAGGTCATGGTGGGACTACATAAGGGTTTCCGGGCCTACCAGAAATCATAACATGGGGACCAAATGGAAAACTGGGTGATAACTAGGGAACCTATGGAGGGTAGGCAATACTGAACAAGTTACAATGTGCAAAAATGGAGTGCCTAATGTTGCAACTTGATGATATCAAACCTAAGGTGTTGTGATGGAAAAATGGATGGTTAATAATGCTAATTGTGAATGTAGGGAAAAATCTATATCTATATGTTACACATTATTTTAGTCACCCTGGTGATGTTTCTATAGCATGTGTTCAAGCTCCCAAAAGAACCTTTCTTCATGAGAAAATTCACTGGATTTATCTTCAATAAAATCTTGTTAAGAAAGGACATCACAGGCCAAGCATAAGATATAGTGCGGTGATGCCTGATTGCTGCAGTCTGTCCTGAAACTAGTTTGTGGCGTTTTCGCAGGCTAACCTATAGCCAAGGTTCGACGATGTTGAGAGACTAGGAAAAGGTCAAATTTCACAAAGGTTCTAGAAGGTAATATTCTAGAATATGAGGTGGCATTCGTATGGTTGGGATCTTACTCGCTTCTTTGATATGGTGGGATCATCCTAATCTCTTTAACCATCTCTCTTTCTCCTATATAATGATGGATTTCTCATGGAAAAGGTTAAGGAATGAATTGATGAAGGAATATACTAAGAATTGTGTGATGGATTATATTTCAATTGATTATTGAGGTCTTCATTTGTCCATCAAGTTATTTTGGATCCTCTTCATGCAAGTTTAGAACAAGTGTGTGTATTGGAGAAAAGGGCCATTGAAAGGCAACCTTGCAACATCAAGGTTGTTTGGTTGTATCTTCCACTTTTACTTAATATAATACAGTGACATGTTTCTTTCCCATAAAATCATTCTCATTTTATTACATGACTCCTTGATCACATGTGTAATTTTTCATTGAATATACTATTGTTTCTTTCACTTTGGTTGGTTTGTGTTTCATTGCAGATCCAATATCACAAGAGCACCGGAACGGAGCAAGGACAACAAAGATACAAGGA